>VUQK01014375.1:0-15882 GCA_015106715.1 Bujurquina vittata
AATAAAACAAATAAATAAAACAAATAAAATACTATAAAATATAAGAACGGCGGGAGGTATCCCTTTATTTTACTTAAAAGTCTTAAATGAAAGAAACATGACTTGACTACCGAGCTAATCTGTATATCAAATTTCAGAGCAGCATCAAAAATGACGCCAAGGTTTCTAGAAGATGGGCGGACAAAGGAGGATAAAACACCCAAGGCACTATCATATCCATCCAATATGTGAGGCTGACCAAATAGGAGAATCTCTGTTTTATTTTTGTTTAATTTAAGAAAGTTGAACTGCAGCCATAAATGAACATCCCTTAAGCAATCCACTAAGGTATTCAAAGATGAATGATTGTTAGGTTGAAGGGGGAGATAAATCTGTAAATCATCTGTGAAGCAATGGAAAGAAATTTTATGTTTTTCAATAGTAGAACCTAGAGGGAGCATATATAAAGAAAAAAGAATAGGGCCTAGTAAAGAGCCTTGGGTAACACCATGTTTAAACGGAGATACAGCAGATGAATACTGGCCTGACTGAACAGAGAAGCTCCTATTAGATAAATAGGAGTGAAATCATTTAAGGGCAGTTCCTCTAATGTCCATACGTGATTCTAGGCGTAATATAAGGATACTGTGATCAACAGTATCAAAGGCTGCTGACAGATCAAGCAGCACCAGAAGTTAGAACATTGGGTTTGTTCCAAATTACTCTTGTTAAGAAGTGGGTAAATGACTGCACGTTTGAGGGCAGTTGGAACATAATCCAACTTCAGTGATAATAAAAATAACAATACAAGGTCCGAGGGTAGTAAAAATATCCTTAAAAAGGCGAGGTGCAATAATATCTAGTGGGCACCCAGAGGGTTGCATATGGGCGACTAAATCCGACAGATTGGACAGAGAGATCGATTCAAAATTCTCCAAGACAGATATGCACACAGGCTGACATATAGGAGAGGGGGGATAAATTAAACATGGATTCTCAAAAGACAATTTTTCTCTGAGTAAAATAAAGAAGTCCTCACAGAGTGTCACCGAAATGAATCCAGGTTTTGGAAACATACCCCTGGCGTGTTGAACTTGCTTTGTAGTGCAGGTCCCAGAGGTTCCAAATAAGACACAAGATTAATGCTGCAGAAAAACGCTAATCTTGGGATTTATTGCTCAGAAGAGTAAAATAAATATTTGAATTTAATTAATTGTGTTGTCGCTGAGCGCTCTCTCAGTGCTGCTGTTTATTTCTAAGGTGCGTGCAGCACTTTAGAGCTCTGAAACCTTAAACTGCACACATTTAAACGTTAAAGGTTGCTGCCCACAGCTCATTAAGCCATTGTTTTCAGTTCCTAGTACACACCTCAGTGTCCCGCTTTGGGTTTTTCTTCCAGTGTCTCTGACTGTCTTGATGACTTTCACCCATGTCTCATTCCCCTCCTGTTTCCAGTGTCTAGTTCAGTCCTCAGTGTGTGTGTGTGTGTATACACTGGCCTGTCCTGTCTTAGTTTCAGTCATAATGACTGTATTTTCCTCGATGTGCCATGTGTTACTTTACTGGGATTATTTTGGTTTTCTGTGTTTTTTGTCCAATTGTCTTGGGTTTGGTCATCAACCAGAACAAGAGTTCACTCTTTCATATTTTTTCTGCCTGCATCTGCATTTCCCATAAAAGTAACCGTTACCCCCCTTTACTGGTTTTAATTGCTCAGTGAGAGAACGAAAAGTAAAACCTGACCGGAAGTGTTTTGACCCATTTGGTAGTCCTTGCTTTTCAGTACTGACAGGCATTTTGAAAAAGACGCAATGGAAGTGCTGAGAATACATTACTAAAGAGAGGAATCTGAATAGTCTATTAGAGGCTGGGACGGTTTTGTAATCAAGCTATTTAATTTGTTCGAAAAGCACAGAGAGCGCCAAAAAAGTACCAAACTTCCCCTTTTTGCTGCAGTTCCATTTAATCACAAAAGACCCACGGAACAAAACACACAACTATACACTCTCTCACAGCGAGTAGGTGCTACATCAGTATCGACTGTTTTGGCGGAGGGATGGAAACAGTGGTGATGACAGATAACAGCGTGTGTGTGTGTGCGCGTGTGCGTGTGTGTGTTTTGTTTTTCTGATAGAATATAATAGGAAGCATGGTGATTCACTGCAATGAAGCACACAGTGAGAGAAAAGAGCAGCGCAGAAGTGCATGTGTATGTGCTTATACGTTCCATAGCTTTTATCAGTGATGCCAATCATGAATACTCTTCATTGCTTGAGGAAGATGGAGTGAGTCACACTTCACTCATTTTTATCATGAAGTAAATGCCTTTTATTCTATTATCATATCTCACTTGTTTTGATACATAGTTGGATGCAGACACTGGGCACCATACAGGGATTCCAAGTAAAGAATATATTTGGAAGTATTTTGTGGGAACTACACAAAGGATCCCAAATTCAATTTCCCAGCACATTCAATAAAGCTTTCCAGTCATCCCCAAAAAGGTGCTAATGAGTCTAATAAGAATTATAGTTTTAATCACCTCTGTTTTCAGTCTAATGGAATTTCTGTGGGGGCTTTGCTTGCTAATTAAGGAGTCCACCAACAGGAGGGGCAAGAGTAATTATTTCCTTGATTGAGGTCAAAACCCTTGCATTTAATCCAGGGGTCTATCCCAAGCTTCCCCACACGAAGAGTAAACATCAGTAAACATCTTCTCATCTTCCCGTACTCAATTACACAGCCGTCACTCCGACAAAAGATGGTTTTCTTCCTCCAGAGGCCTGCCTTTCATTGAAAAGTCTGCCACCATCCTCATGTCTTTATTGCATAAAGGAAATGTCTTTACATGTCAGGGCACTGGGTTGATTGCATATAATGGCCACACTTTACAGTTTCTTATCAGAAAAAACAAACAAACAAACCAAAACCACCCCTCCCCCAAAACAAATTCCCCTTCTGTAAATGTAACTGGCACTGAAACAGAACGATCTGGGGGCTGTTGTGCAATGAGATCAATATGTACAAACAAATTACAAATACCGCTGTAAGTCTTCCTGAATGCTTACACCCCAAAAATAAAAGTTTTCTGAGAATTTGGGGCTTGACACTGCACATTTTTTTCTGAGCTGAGGCGTAATTCTTCTTCCACACCAAATTACGGTGGTTTTTGGGGTGGAAATGTAATTCTTTTCCAGGCACAAATTCATTTTCAGGCCCGCTGTTAATAACAATCAGTTGTGTCTTGACAGGTGAAAACCTCGAGTTGCCATAAACCACCGCCGAGTTCTCCCCTCCTTCGGTTTCACATCATTGAGTTTCATTGCGCAGGAGGACGGTAAAACACAGCCGCCGGATGAGATGGAAAAGGGAAGAGGAGCTTGACTTGAAATGAACGAGCCATACACTGGTCAGCACTGGCTGCAGCTACCTGTGAGCAGTGATGGAGCTAGACATTTTTGAAGGGGTGGCCAGGTGGAGACCATCATTTGTATTGGGGGTGTCACTGAGGTCTTGTTAATTTTTTTTTTTAAACTGCTGTAGGCCAAATACTGGGCAGCAACCTGGGCCTGACACATGAAGCCAATATGGTGGCGTATGGATGAATCTTTTCAACCAGCCTTAGTACTAACCAATCTCTCAATTGATTTCAAATTTAAAATGAATTTCTTTTTAATTACTGATAAAACCCATAAATTGGTTCTTGTTTAGGCTTTTAAAATGTGTGTCCGTGGATGGAACTCCAGCTTATACGTGTTGTGAGCACTTTAAGTGCTCAGTCAGAGTAGAAAAGCGTTATATAAGAGCTAGTCCATTTACCATTTACCCTGTGTGTAACCACCTAACAGACCCAGTCAATACTTGAACTTGACAAGGCCGAGGCCTATTAATTTCTCGTTAGTGATCAGGATCAACTACAACTGGTAGTTTCTCTTTGCCAGCAGGATCAAAAGTATACATACAGACCCTCACTAATATTTGGTTAAATGTCCCTCTACCTCAAGCAGACACTTTATATTTGCTCATTCTTCTTCACAGAACTGCTAGAGTTAATTTAAAGGAGTCGGTTTCCTGGCATGGCCCAAGCTTTTAAGCATAGTCCACAAATTTTCAATGGGGCTGAGGTCAGAGCTTTGGGAAGACCATTCCAGAAGCTTAATGTTAACCTGCTTTATCCATTCCACGTGTGTTTGGGATCACTGTCCTGTTAGTAACACCCAGCTGTGTCCAAGTTTTGACCATCTAGCACCCACCTCTCAGTCCACAACATCTGATTTATAACTCACTTCTTTGTGGGCAATGATGCTGGTATTCCAGCAGTTTCCATTCCATGGCAGGCTTGAGCCTTGGTAGTTCCTGGGTTGTTCCTGAACATCCAAACAAATTTCATCTCATCTGAGGGGCTATTGCTGTTTTCATACCAATAACAAATTTCTGGAAAGCAGAAGAAAGTGAATGGATGGATGGTTATTTATGTTCCTAATCCCTGTACATTATTACTGAATGATAAAAGCAGTTTCTTTCAGTACTGGAACTGGCCCAAATCAGAATTACTGCATAAATTTACATAATCTGAGGCAATAATAGTAAGTACAAATTGATTTTTTATCTTGTAGATGATGTGAATAGGAAAACATTCAGTGAAGAGCTTCAAAACCTACAGTGAGAGGACAGATGTGCTGGACCTTGTAAGATGAAATCCTCATGTCTGCATTTAAAACAATTGTAAAAAAAAAAATTATGTACATAAATGGGTCATCATTTACTTTTACTTGCTTCAAATTTACAAAACAATCAAAATCAGTACAAAAAAACAGTATTACAAGGTTTTAATTTGATGTGGTGCCAAGTCAAGCACGGCCTTTGTCATCAAGGTAATCACTGCTTCTTGGCCACCGCAGGAGGCGTTTATGTGCACTGAACAGCTGGTGGATCACGGCAATATCAATGACAGACAGACCTCGCAAAGGCTGCTTGTTCTCCCGGGCTCCTTATCTCAGCTTAACCAAGGGCTCTGTCTTTAGACCCAATTCATCCATCACTATCAGACCTCACACAGGTTCAGAGCCAGCCTTCACATTTTCAAAGAAAGCTGAGGCTGAGAGCAGCTCAACATGAAAGGAAGTTGAAGTTCAAGTGTTGAACTTCAAGAAGAAAAAAGTAGTTTTCTGCAGCAATTTTTTTTTATTTAGTCAGAGACACAATCATTGCATCAATAGTCAGTTGCAACTGAACTCTAACATTTGTCCACAATATTTGAAATAACCCTATGAGTTTTTATTACCTGTGTAAAACATATAATCAGAATGAAATGGATCAACAATTATTGGATGAATTTACCTAACTACTTCTTGAAAACTGTAATGAGCTTCTTGGTCTTCAGTAAGATATCTCTAAGATAAGTTCAAGAGGTTTTTGTTAAAAAATTGTGCAATGTCCATTTTCACAGGAGCTAATCCTGCTGACTTTGGTGGTCCCTTGCCTTTCCTGTAATATCACCTGTGCATCAAAATTCTCAACTGGTAAAATATCTCAACACAGTCAACATTAATCTGTGGCCAGCATCATGGCTTTCATTATGGAGCACAACAAAGTAAATACAAAATTGACCAGAGCATTCATTCCAGCTGACCACACAGCCAATCTCAGTGCTACCTCACACATCCAACTGACTGTCTCATATAGGGCACAGTATTTAAGCTGATTTAGCCTGCCCCCAGTTGGTGCACACCTGCAAGCCACTTTGTAACCCACCTCTGCCTCAACTTCTCCCATGGTGGGGACTTGCTGCTGCTTTAAATACCCTTTACATTATACATATGCCCATGGAAGGAAGCAGAGAGCCTAGAGCAGAACCATGCTGCTACATATATGAATTACTGCAGAGGGAAACATTAATCTTCCTTTGATTGTAGTGGTCTTGACTCGGTCACAATATTGGCACTGAGAATCTATGCTATCTATCATGTCTATAGCAGCCATTTATTGCTGTTATGTCTTCTTCTTTCATTATTTACTTATTCTTGGTACACAGATTGACATCAACTTAATACTGGCAATAGTCTTGCTCATGGCCCCGGCTGACCTATCTATAATCCTCCAATAGCATTTGGTTGAGCAACTGTCCTGTTAACTGAAAAAACACAGTTTTATGTCACACTGCCAGTCAACACAGGCAAACAGGCTGATTTGAAGCTCTGGATCCAGGCAGCATTCATTCACACTCGACCGGATGCCGCGATCAGGTCAAAATAGTAAATTGGCCAGCATTTGGTCCATGGATAAACATTTGCAAAAGTGCCATTTGAACTCACCAGCTTCATGCTAAACCATGAAACCATGCTAAAGATGGTTCTCATTGAAACTGTTGTTAACATTCACTTCAAAAAAACATTTTTGTCCAATTACAATCTCCCAGTCATGGAGATGGCCAAACAACTCAACATATATTTTTCAAACATGAAGCACTGAGAAAGCTCTCAGCACACATAGGACAAACCTACTGCAACCCCAAATATCTGCCATGACTCATACTTACCCGTTTCTAGGCTGTGATTGACCGTATGCTCTGTCCATTGACTGCTCTACACTGGTCATTGTTCCATAATATAATATACTGTTCTATTCAGGCAAGGCCCCGATGCCAACAACAAAAGTCTTGTTGTTTTACTCTTTTCCAGTTTAGACAACCTTATCGACCCATGACCTTCTCTCCTCATCTACGCTGCTTTTCTAACTCGTAGTCATCTCACATCTCCAAGAATAAACATCTTATTTAAAGTGCCGTTGTCTCCTGACCTTGGCAGCAAGTTGATGTCGAGGTTGTGGGTTTTATGGACACCTTAGACAGAGAGCTTCTGGATAAATCTTATGATGATGCATATTTTTAGAGGCTCAATGAAGACGAAATTGGTGTCGTAGGCAATGCCTTCTACGTCAGTGCGGGCCAAGCGTTTGTGTATGTCTGCGGGTTTGTGCGTAGCAGAATGGGGGAATCCAGCCCTCTCTCTAGCTTTCTGTGGTGATGTGAGTGGTGATATACAGGAGAAGGAAGGGAGGGGGGAGAACTGGAGGGTTGAGCCAGGAGGGAAGGGGTGTGCCATTATAAGAAGCCTCAGAGGAGGCATGCACTCAGTTGTTGAAACCCTGAGCCTAAGGATACAAGCTGAGCCACCCAAACTCTCCTGTAGCCACAGAAGGGAAGACTTTGAGAGATATCTTTATGCATACAGGTAAGGAAGTGCTCAAGTGTGACTTTTTTGTGTGTGCGTGAGCCTACCTGTGTGGAGAGACTGTGTTGTTACATTGCCTGGATTAAAGAGGATGAGAAAAGATGCTTTTTCAGGGGAGAAAATATTTAATTAGGAAAGGGCTTGCCTGTTAGACGCACAATCTACTGTGCATTAATCCCAGGGGAGATTTTTAAAGGCAAAAACTGCTAGGATTCACCCTCTCTATCCCCCCTTTTCATTTCTACTTTCTCTCGCTGGCTCCGTGATTTTGATTTTGACCCTGTAAATAACTCCCCCTTCACCTGGAGTATTCTCTTGTTTCTTTCCATTACCCAGTTTGTGTCCCTGTGGCTCTAAAGGTATCGCAGTCACCGTCAGCAGTAAAGGCACCACACCTGATTACTACTTAATTAACAAGCGAGAGAGTCCCAGATCGTGCGGGGAAAGCGGTTAGTCACTCAGCTGCACTTTTTGCATTGAGCTGAGATGAGTGTGTTTAACCTAACAGATAGAGAACGACATGATGTAGAAGTAAGGTGGTAAAATCGATATGAGGTGCAGATTATTTAAACAGTAAAGAAACCATTAAACTGTTTTTCTTGTTTTGTTTGCTTTTTAAGAGAAAAAAAGAGCACCAGCAGACACTCCAAATCGGCTTCAGTTTGATCTTCTGACTGATTGTGAAGTTTTACTCCATCGCATTAAACACAAAAGCTCAAATGAGGTGTCAACAGAAGCTTTCTGGAGTGGGTCCAAAATCAACCCACACCAGAGAAAAACCTCAAGAAAATCAGCTGAACGCGGTTATTATGCCCAGCGCGCGATAATGATGATTTTAATGATAATGGTAATGAATGTGCATAATCTTTGCCTATTATCAGTAAAGACGATACTTTCAGAGACAGGGAGAAAATGGGTGGTTAATGTGCCATTTTCAAATAGATGGCTGCACACTAGGGAATGTTTTATGACAAATGGTTACAGGACAGAGGCAGTATTTTAGAGGTGCATCATCCCTGCTGAACTAACAGGTTAAATGCTTTGAGTCCTGTTGCCTTTTACCTCCCACAGACCTCTTTTTATACACTTTGTATCTCAATATTTAAGTTTAATTTAATTTCTTTGGTTAAACACTGCCACACACACGCACACATAAAAACTTGGCATAAGAAACCAGGATAACACAATAAAGTGTGAACACTTATTTCCATATTTCCTTGTTTAAAGAACGTGCAGAGGTCCATGAAAAGTAATCCAATTTCCCCGATGCCACATTTCTTTAAATCTGAAACAGGTTTAATCTACAACTTGTTTTACTGCCAAAGGATGTCACGATTTCATTTGCAATTAATGTTTTTGTAATTTTTTTTTTAAATGAAGCATCTTCTTGCCAGGGCATCACAAGCATTCTCTCTGTAATCATCTGAAACAGCTTTTAGGATTTCTGCTTCCTGCACTAAAGATTGAACTGATTACATGATTTTCTTTGCACTTTTTCATAAATAAATATCACTTGTGATCCGCCTTATAAAAACAGCAGGATTACCTCCTATCTGTTGCTCCCACGCTGCTTGTACAACTATTTTGCAGTTCGACACTTTTTATTTATTTTTTGGCCTCACTGTCATCGCTTGGACAAAAGTAAGGAGCTTGTCTGGCCGTGCCAGATTGCTTTCCCGGGCTCCATGTCCAATGGATTCGTGCAGGTGTCAGTGCAGCTTAACAGCGACCAGATCAATGATGACACAATGTCAGCAGCACAACACTCTGAAGAATTTTAGCTGTACAGTCAGAGCCAGTGGGGAATTAATACTGCAGTACTGAGTGCATCATTAAAGGCGTAATGTCCCCTTTGTGTGAAATCCTTTTGTTTTCCAATTTTTGAGAGCTGACTCAGCTTTGTGAATTCATGTATTTGATGTTTTCAATTAACTTTTTGAGCGTGTCCTTGATTCTCGGGCTGCATTAAACTAAATAACCTGCACAAGTTTGGGGAACAGCCTCCCAAAGACTCCCACACATCTAATCCTGCATCAGCCTCTGCCTCCATGTTGGCTCATCAGCCAAGTGAACAGCGGATGCATGGGCACCACGCTCTGTTCTGCACTGGCATAATATTCTTTCCAGGCTATTAATGCACCTTGATGGAGGCTAAATGAGATGATTGCAGGTGTGATTTCTTACCCCCACTATGACGGACATATCTGATGCAGAGACTGATTACTGAGGAGATGTCACCCGAGTGAGCGTTTACCCCCAGGTGCAAATATATTTCCAATTAAAAGAAACCCTGCTTGAGCGATTGATGGAACAGTAGTAATGATACGCTCAGTTGATGTGATGTGATGGTGCCTGGAAAGAAACCAATAATGAATGTAAGGGGTGCAAGATTCCCCACTTAATATTTGGGAGAACGTTAATGTAGCCCGTGCAGGATATAAGGAGGAAAAAAATCACTGTGGTTTATTAATCATTTCTGCTCAACCTCAGTGCGCTGCAGTCTGCATTAGATAAGATTTCCTGAAGAATAGAAGCAATGAGAGATAAAATCATGTTGTTTTCCAGCAGCAGGAGTTCTTATTCTTCCAGCAGATGTAAAGAAGCAGAGATTAAGACAAGGAGAATTTCAAAGATAAAATGAAATCTCGAGCACAGGGAGTGGCGTGTCAGTACACTTGCAGGATCATCATGACCCCAGCTGCCCTTACCCTCATGGGTGGGAGAGGTTAGGGTGGTACCCCACCCTCCTCGTATACTCCCACCTGACGTCATATCACCACAGGGTGTAAAATAGAGGGGAACAAGGTGGTCTGGGACTCTTTCTTCTGGGAAAAACAATGTTGTCCTCATCAGTGCAGATCATTTTAAATTATAATGTGCACACCTTCCTTAACCTGAAAATATCTTATTAAAATAAGAAGTAGAGTTTTTTTTAAATACTGTTTTTCACAAGGATAAGACTGTTTAATGTAAGTGTCCTGAGACACACACCTGTTGTTGTCTATTTCCTGTTGCCCTCCTCTTCTCTCCAGGGGGCTCTCTTTGTCTGTCTGCCTCTCTGATGAGCTCCTCCTCCTTTTCCTTTTTTCATAGCACAGGCTACTCTATTATTCAATTCTGTTATAACAGAAAACAACCTCAAACATAATTACCTGTGTAATGAAAGCTTCAAGACCAGAAAGAGAGAAGAGAAAATATTGTTACAGGGCAGCTACATTTATAGAGACAGGATGTTTGTCCACAGTTGTCAGGTTGTCATCACAACCTGATTGTTAAGGGCTTTAGTATCAAACTCTTGGAGAATTTCATGATGCCTCCCAGCCCTCAGAGGTGGGTTCTTGCCACCCCATTTACAAGGTCCTACAAATGTCCCTGCTTACTCTTGACCTCTTTATGTTTCCCATAACCAGTCAAATCTTTTATCTGTCTCACAATAACATTACTTAAAATGGCGCAATGGGCCAGGTAATAGTTCCAATCCTGAAATCTGCTGCAGCCGTGGCAGAAAGTCCAAATCGGATTAAAAGCATTCTCTCAGATTAGTCACTTTAGGATCCGGAAAGGCACAACTGCAAGCACACCTTCTGCGGCTCCCGGTCGCCTGAACGGCCGGCTGAGTCCCACGCAGTTTATCTGTGGCTGCGCAGGCTGGATTTTCACGGCTGATGATCCCGTGGCTGCGCGTGTGTGTAAATCTGCCACGAACTGAAGGTTTTTTTGGAAGAGGAACTTGTTATCAGTGTTTTGACAGGACAGTGGGGAGCCTTATTTGGTGTTTATTTCAGAGGTATTGCGTTATTGTTGGTGGGGGTGTGGGAGATTTTTTTGAGTTTGGAGTTGGACCAGTATAATGACCCAATTGGAGGGACACTTTTGTCTTTTCACACCTGAAAATTTGATGCTTTTATCTTTATTTTACATCACAGTATATAGTAAATGTTGGCTGAACCAATAGGAAAATATTTTCATTAAGTGAGGCTGGGTACACGAACTGATTAAAAGTCCTTTGTGGGTTTAGTTGTAGCAATCGCAGTGTCAAAAGTGGGGGAGTTGTACTTTAAATGGGACCAATGTTCATTTCCACCTCCATATTTTTATTCTTGGCTTCTACTAGAGTAGATTTTCACTTAATTAAAAAAAAAATCTCTATTTACATTATACTGGCCCACAGTGAGTCCATCCACAGTTTTAGCTCCTCTGACTCCCTTTAAGCAAGCTGTCTTCTGATTGGCTGCCCCTCTTAAACAGAAGGTTTGAGCAGCAAGTGGACGTGTGCGAGATTCCATTGCACATCAAGACAGCTACATGACTGGGAGTAAACCACCACTGACAAGTACTTAATATCAAATGCATATAACCATATATCGTTACAAAACTCACACTGAAAACAAGAAAAACTAAAAGCATTTTAAAAAGATAAAAACAAAAGTGAAACTAATCTGAACAAAGCTGAAAATAAGTCAAAGAAACAATGAAAAAAAAAACTATAGTACTTTTGCTCCAAGGTTTTTATCTGCTGTTTCATGTATAGTCAGCTTAACACAATCAAGGTGAAGGAGACTTTTTGCTTCTGGTCTTATCTGAAATAGGAAATATGCCCTCAAAGTAACAGACTTCAAACAAGTGCCATTAAACCATAAAAAAGTTGACTCGAGTTTTGGTACGAGCTGATCTCATATTGTCACTTTGTATGATGCTGGGATGATAGATGTAATAAAATGACTGTTCAGTGTAGATATTTTGCAGCACACATTTGTAAACACTTTCTTTTTATGATCAGAAAAATGTCATTCGGGCACCATTTTTATCTCAGCCTCTTTCCTCTATCGGGTCATTCAGATTAGAAAAATATCCCACTTATCTGTAGTACCATGCAGATAGCGCGGCTTTTATTTGCTCGGCTTTTGAGATACACATCTTCACCCTTAATGCCGCCGAGGAGGTGAAAGGCAGTCTATTTATTCCCATCACAGGAGAGACATTTAAAAAAAAAATCAACAGCGGCCTCTCTTTCGAAGATTCTTTTTAAACTTTCTATTTAAGCATTTGAATTATGGTTGTGGATCATCTGGAGCAGCTGAGTTACAACTTTGAGATGTTTAATTTGCCTCCAGTGTAACTGAGGCAGAAATCTCAAAGCTTATAAAAGTCTATGTTTTTATATTTAAGCAAAGTGACCCTTTAAAATAATAGTTTTGTGTTCAGTTGTTCACAGGCATCCAAAGACATGCATCAGAAGTGAATTTTGAACCAGTATCTTTGTCTTTTCCCATCTCTGTGCACACACCAAACACACTTTACTGGCTCATTATCTCAGATCAACACATTTTGCAGAAATGATTGCAGAGTGTAAGGTGATAAAACAGTCATGAATCTCGGGGACATGAAGAACGAACCCAGTTTCATTAATGGTCCATGAGATTTAATAGGCAGAGAAGAAATTTTAATCATCTTCCCTCTTTTAAGTGACCGCATCTTCATGCAGTCCGTCTTTGGCGGCTTCTGGCTCCAGGTTGGTCTTAATGACCGGCAGTTAAGATCTCAAACCAGGGGAAAAAACTGCAAACCTCTGCAATATGTCTCTAGAGATAGCGGATCAGCCATAACTCATAAATGTTGGAAAGGAGAGACAGTGGGAGGTGAGAGGCGGAAGAGTAGGGGAGTAGTGAAAACTGGAAAGTGGAGAAGATGCAAAAGAGGGAGCAAGAGGGAAGCTGAGAGCGAGGGACCCCTGGGTTATCTACACATTAGCAGCCTCCTTTGTGTGCTGCAGCTTTATGCAGACACCTAATGGATGAGATGGAGTGAGTCAGAGCTTTGTCAGACGAGCGTGGAGCTTTTCTTCCACCCCCCTCACATTTATGACACTTTGGACCCCTCTCCGCCCTTCATTAAAGCTGCTGATGCTAAGTTATCCCACTGTTAGCTTATTAATTCAGTTCACTTTGCAACTTTGTACACAAATGTACAGGACAAACCCCACTCTCCACGTTCAATGTTTTTTTAGAAACTGTATTAAAAGTATTAGCATAAGGGGAGTGGCTGCATCTTAGCCAAGTGTCTGAGGCAGTGGTTCTGAGCCAGGAAAGGCCGTAGTGCCCACTCGGAGTTGGGAAAAGTTCCTGGATGATCTACATTCCTAGCCTCACCTCACCCTCACTTAGGGCCATGAGATGTGGGTAGATTAAGACTGTGGATACAAGCAGTGGAAAATAACTTCCTTCGAAGGGTCTTAAGAGACAAAGTGAGACACCAGACCTGGATAAGAAGTAGAAAATTGATGGAGGTGCGTTCCTTCTTGAAATATTTCCTCATAGGACACACGTGCTCTGCACCTGTGAACTTTCCTAGGATTTACCCAACAGAGGTGGACGTGCAGTAAAGCAAATGTCTGATGCAGCTGGTCTGATCTGTTCCCAGTACAAAGCCTTTGCTACGTTGGACTGCAACCATCTGAGGATAGAGCAGCTAATATTCTGCTGCATTCACCCCTTGATTGCTAGTTAACTAGTCTGAAGCTGAATATTGGGTGAAAATGGCTCTTGACTTGGAAAACTGTCATTCCCTTGCTCGTCATTGTTAGTAAAGTCTATCCCATGACTTCATTTTTTTCTTTAGACAAGACTAAGAACACCTTCATGACCTGTTTTTCCCCTTCACACAAAACATTTCATAACGCACTAAAATAAAAATATATCTGAGATGACAAAAAGTTGAAAGGCACTTGCCTGCGCTCTGAAGAAATTAGATTAGCCTTCCTTCAACAAAAAGGAAAAACAGATCACTCTCCTGTTTCTGACCTCCCCACTGCCCTTAATAATTTTTATTCAGTTTCTTTAAGGACAGTAAACTGGTGGAAAATTACTGCAGATTTTTCTGCTCTCGTGTATTTTCGGCTCTGACAAGAAACGTACTCGGATAACAAAAGTAAATGCACGAGAGCGGTGGCCCTTTTATGAGTGTTCTGATTGCTTCCTCTCTGATTCAAAGGGAAGAACATTTCTCTTGAGAACACGTAAGACTTTCAGGGTCTTAGTTAACTCTAATGGAAGCACAAGACAATATATTTGTTTTGGAAAGAACTGGGTAAAAGCATTCATTTCAGCAAGATGGAAAGAATCATCTGAAAACGAAGGATGTCAGGCTCCCATTTCCTCTTTGCTTTTATGTCAGCGTTCATTAAGAATGCCAAGGTTTTGGGTTTTTTTTTATATTTATGTATGATGAAGCTTTATTTTTGAATGCAACCCCCTAACCAGGCTCCAGTGGTCTTGGTGTGTAGGGGAAGACCCTCCTAGCGGTAAACATTTCGTATATCATTCCCCTGCAGCCGGTCAATTGCCTTCTCTGTCAGATACATTATGGAAATGATGCAAAGTGTTAAGGAAAACTGATATGCTATTCAGATTTATAGGTGACTAAAATGGACCAGAGGTAATATCACGACAGAGAACTGAGTCATTAAAGGAGATAGGGCAGAGAGCGGAGTGTGTAGGTCCATGGCTCAGAGTGTCACACAAATTGAATTTAATGTGATTGAGATCCTGATAAGTTGTGACTCTTCTGGCCCTTGTGCATGACGGCTGGTCCATGTGGTAAGCCACACATGCCAGACAAAGAGTGATAACCTAAAAATGTTTTAATGTTGACCGCCGCAGTTTTAATGATCAATTACTGGTGTCTTTTTAGGTGGTCTACAACTGTGTGCTGCTCAATCTGTTCCCAGTAAACAAACAATTCACTTTGCCAACAAACATTTTAGGGCACATTATCGGTGCTCAAAGTTTTAATGGTGTATTATCTTTGCGAGGTTCTTGATTTAGGTGCCAAAACTTGGCACCCATTTTCTGCTGATAGTGGAGCCCCAGACCTCCATCTTACCCTAGCCACCTTCTCCAGCTGGCTCCTTTCAGTGTGGAGGAGTGGTAGCTTTACTCTAAAGAAGAGTCCAGATACCCTTTGAAAAAAGCTCCCTTCTGCTGCTTGTACCCACAGCTTTCAGCCATAGGTGAGGGTAGGAACACACTATACTGCCAAACGTATTCACTCGTCAGCCTTCCCACACATATGAACTTGAGTGACATCCCATTCTTAATCCACAGGCTTTAATATGATGTCGGCCGATCCTTTGCAGCTATAACAGCTTCAACTCTTCTGAGAAGACTTTCCACAAGGTTTAGGAGTGTTTATGGGGAATTTTTGACCATTGTTCCAGAAGCATATTGTGAGGTCAGACTCTAATGTTGGATGAGAAGACCTGCTCTAATTCAGGTTGAGGTCAAGACTGTGCAAGCCAGTCAAGTTCTTCCACACCAAACTCAGTTATCCATGTCTTAAAGGAGCTGCTTTGTGCACTGGTGTGTAGTCACGTTGGAACAGGCATTGGCCATCCCCAAACTGTTCCCACACAACATACCCCCCCCCCCCCAAACTTTACACTTGGCACAATGAAGTCAGACAGGTACCGCTCTCCTGGCAACTGCCAAATCCAGACTCATCCATCAGATTGGTGATGTAAGGCTTGGATGCAACTGCTTGGGCATGGGAACCCATTCCATGGCTCTGTAAGCGTGCTTAATGTTGACCATGTTTACTCCAACATTAAGCACGCTTACAGAGCCAACCCCCTCCCCCACCTCGGCCAGTCCGACCATCTTTCCCTGCTGCTCAC
>VUQK01014376.1:9020-31852 GCA_015106715.1 Bujurquina vittata
TAGCACCTACACCTGCTCCAAGATTTTGATGTCTGTTTTTATTTTGGAGCAGGTGTAGGTGCTATGTTTACATATTAAAATGCTCACATTATTATAACATTATTATTATATGACAGTGTCAGACTGAATCAACTTCTTGAGTATCATGTTTAAATGCATCCATTTTAATGTTTAACGGCTCTAATGTGTAGCTGTGACATTAGAAATAAAGAACAGTGCTGATTTAATGCTAACATTTTGAGTACCGGCGTTTTACAGCATTGTTATGTTGTCTTGTAGCAGCACTGCATTTTGATGTAAATGTAAAAAAGAAATTCATACATTATTCATTCTCTGACCTGTTCCACTTAAGTACACAACACTAATTTAGTTTTGTTGAGCCAGCTAACTCAAAGAAAGCCTGGCTATCTTAAATGTAATTCCTAGTTCACTCCTGGTAACACCATTGTAGGAAAACATTGTCCATAGTGTAATGAAGCAACTCTTTTCTGGCTGATCTATGGCAGTGGCTTTGAGAAAGAGGTGTCACATGGCTGGTAATAAGCCTTTAACGAGGGGTGTGCAGTCATTGTAGAATGAAAGATGATAGTTTGATACTTTCTAAAAAGATATGTTCTATGGGATCCTTAAATATTTATTCTGTAATTTCTTCAGTAAGGCTTTTTACAGTAATAGAGTTTAGAAATGTGCTCGGGATGAAAGGCAAACACAGAGTGCAAAAAATAGCTTTTAACAAACTTTGTAATGTCCTTTCTCTCCCCCTATTTTGCTGTTCCCAGCTGCTGTTTGTCAGGCATCAATTTAAAACTGCCTTCTTCAGTGAGCTGAAGCAGGACACTCAGAATGCTCTCAAGTAAGTGTGTCCAGAGGTTCACAATAGATGCTGAGTTTGTTGTTGTTTGCTGTGGTGACACAGTAAGACTTTTAGGAAACTTTCCAGAAACTCTCTGTCCTTTTCAATGACTCTTTGTAGTAGTTTTGAAAAATAGAGCCAAACTCTTGGTAAACTTCCTAAATCTGAAAACCTTGTTTCTTTAAGCAGACAAAGCATTTAGTGGCTGGTAGATGAAGTTTGTAATGTTTGAAGTGTCTGGTGGAGTGGACAGTTAGAGAGCTGGAGTTTGTCCTGATCAGTTTTACTTTGTGTGTTGGTGTTTGTAGGTACTACAGAACTGCCTACAGTCTTGTGCATGAGCTCAGAGCACATGAAACAAACATGCTGGAGATCAAAACTATGGCTGGATTTATCAACTATAAGGTACATTTGTGCTTGTCTATATTTGTTAACTGAAAAACATCCTTCTGATTAATGGCAATGGATCTGACTTTTTCATGTCTTTAAATTGCTCAACATTAGTAGGGTACACGCATGTGTGTTTGCATTAACCTAGTAGTGTGTGACAAACAAATTGAGCAGCATAATCAGCTGTGTCCACAGAGAGTCATCCTGTGAGTGACCTCTAACTCCACTGTCTTGGACTGCAGCTGCCAAGCTTGGCTTAGTAGCACATGAACTGGTTCTCTATCTAGTGCAGGTTAAGGCCCTCCAGCTCACAAGGACTACTGTCATTGTTGCAGTCAAAGGTGGTGGAGTTTGTGTGTAAATCCAAGAAGGATAACAGAGTAACCTACACTGATAAAGCATAACATTATGACCACTGACATGTGGAATGAATAACAATGATTATCTCTTCATGCCACATGTTAGTGGGTGGGATATATTGGGGAGCAAGTGAACATTTTGTCGGATGGTGACGCTGGAGAGTTCTGCTAGTCGCTGTGCTAACGTACCTACTAATGTCTGCTAACGTAATTTCCTTGTTCCATCGTGAGAATTAATCCCATGTTCAACATTTGTCTCCCGTGGTTTTTCTCCCAGGGCATTCTCGCCCCACAGTTTGAGAAACACTGCTGTAAACTAAACTATACTATTTTGTGACACTTTAGTTAAGGATATAGACGTGGACTACATCTCGCATTATTATTCACAACATTATTTGAAAGCGACCAGCACGATTTCTATTTCCATCAGTTTTTAGCTCGATAATTGTGAGAAGGGTTTCAGTTTGTGAAAATTTAGAGCGGGCTATCCTGTTTTCATCTGTTAAGCATTGTGATTGGACAAAATGTAATTGAAGTTGGGGAGTTCTGATCTGATCATTTTAATTAGCAGGCAACTAAAAACCTAATTCATGTCTACATATAATAGCCATGATAATTTGCCATTTTTTCCCTTTTGTTTTCGGTTCATATTCCTCTTCTTTCTCTCTTTAGATCTGCCGCCTGTGTTTCCAGCATAACACTCCTCTTGATGCTATAGCCCAATTCCGAAAGCACATTGACCTGTGCAAGAAGAAGATTGGCAGTGCTGAGCTAGCCTTTGAGCACTCTGCATGGATGTCTAAACAGTGAGATATGCTCATTGCATATGAACCCACATAAATTGGGCATATATGTGACGTAGTCATAAATAAATACCCATCACACTGTATGTAACCATCCATTCTCTTCTGCCTGTCCTTTTCAGTTTTCACATGTGCGAACAAAAAAAGTTATTATATGAGCACATATATCCTCAAAGTAATGTACATAAAAACAGTGATTTATAGATTTAAGGACACATTTACTCCTGATTAATGCAGACCTGTACTTTAATAATATGTCCATATATCATCACTGCAGAGCTTGACTGTCTGTTCAACTTTGCTACTTCTCAGGTTTCAGTCATTTGGAGAACTGTTTGATGAAGCCATAAAGTTGGGACTGACTGCCATCCAGACCCAGAATCCTGGATTTTACTACCAGCAGGCTGCCTGCTACAGTCAGGACAGGAAGCAGCTGGCACAGCAGCTTTGTCAGGTGATAGTTTTTCAGTTGCTTACACTCTGAGTGTACCAGTATAACGAAAGATAACATCAATTCCATGAACTTAAATGACACTTACTGTTTTAAAATGTGAATCATAATTTATTTTAGGAAGCTTGTATATTGCTTATTACATATAAAACATTACTTTACTAGTTTTAATTGGTCGATTGTTCCAGGCTGGAGTAAATTACCCCTCTCCCGATCCTCTGGACACCCAAACTGGAGGGCTGGATTTCTATGGCCAGAGACCTTGGAGACAGGGACACCAGAGTATGTTCACAGAAACAGGCGCAGGCCTTTCTACACCCTGATATGGAATACACAAAGCTGTTGGTGTCAAACATGCTATGTTAGATTGTCACACTTAGACATGAAAAGTGCTAGCATGAATGGGTGAATGAGGCATGCAGTATTAAACCCATGTCGAGTTGAAAAGTGCTGAATAGGAACCAGTCCTTTTAAATACATCTTGCCTTTGAAAGCTTAAGGAAGGATCCTGCTGCTGTGTGATGCCACATGTTCAACTGTTCAGTTTTTCCCCATTCTTTTAATCATCAGTGAGAGTAGTTTGAACGAGGCCATGAGACAAACTGGAAGCTGGTGTGTCATGCTTAAAGTTTCTGTTCTTATGTTATTGCTGTTTAGAACATGCTCCAGTCAAATCATGTCCTTTAATGAGCAGAGAAACTTAAAGTACTTGATAGAGCTGGCACACTTTTATATAGGTTAAAGCTAGAAAGATGGAGTGTGCACCTTCAGACAGATGTTGTCAAATTAACAGAAAGAAGTGCATGTCTGTAACAAGCTTATCACTGTGAGGACCATTATTGCCATTATGTATTTTCATACCTCTATACCTAACTTAAACCTGATTCCAACATAACCCTGAAACCAAGTGTTTATTATGCCTGTATTATTTTACTTCCAGGTATTGATCCTCCAGATGCAGAGAAGGAGAAGACCGGGATTCTGGCCCTGCAGATTAAAGAGAGAGATGTACCACATTCTGTAAGAACACACAACAGCAATTCACTGTTTTAGGATCCCAATTATTTTCAAGGAACTCGGATTAACCTGATCTAAAATCATTAATCGTATGATTAATATGTACGGCCTTTTAGCATTTAGAATTGTACATAAGCTTGGATATGATTTTCCCAGCAAGGAAGGTACAGTTAGCCAGTTGGCTAAAACTTACCTACACTGGGTGCCGCCAGTCATGTTGAGGAGTGGTAGCTGATAAAATCATTTGAAAATGGCCAGTTTGGTTTGTGAAGTAGCGTTCCATGTTAGCAGGCACACTGGCATTAGCTAACAGCTCAGTGTTCAGCTCGGGGCAGACTCAAACCCAGGCCTCTGCATTAGCTTTACCCGGGTCGCCTGCTCTACCCGGTGAGCTACACTGGCACCTGATTGCTTGATACTCCACATAGCAGCTAGCTGGCCAATCTTAGTTCACTTTTTTGCTAATGTTGTCACTAGAAAGTAATGCCTGAAGCTGCAGGCCATTGTGGGATTATCTATGGGATAACAGCAAACGCTTGTTAAAGCCCTACGCTGTAATCTGATGTGCACCTCCCTAGAAATGTTACTGCTCATCCTGTCGACTCAGCTGTGATTATCCTGTTTGGCACTGTCATGTCCTCCTAGACATTCCCAGCTACCAGCTCCATGAAAAATGTTACTTAACTCACCTTAAGGCAGCAGTTACTCAGCTTATAATCACTTGAAGCATAATTGAGATGTGACTGTTGAATCTTTCAAATTAAACTTTTTTTTTTTTAAAGAAGTAGCCAATCCCTATAAAGAGCATCTGTTTTTAATACTATCAAAGGTGGGGACACCAAAAAACAAAGGCTTTAGACACTCCAGTGTTCTAGCTAGTGGTTCATCGCCAGGCGTTCCGCCTTGCTGAGACACTCTTGCGCCGGGCTGAGGATTTCACTGCTTCATTTTCGGAACTCTGCTGTCACTGCATTTAACAAACAGGAGCGCGCTCCGCCCTGGCTAGGTTGCTGCTATTCTTGCCACTTGCGCCTGTATTATTTCATCGCAATTTGCAATCTATCACAGAGCACGGGCAGGTTCATTCGCAGTGTACAGCTGTGATCTCACTACGGTCGTGAGCGCGCTTGACTTGGAAAAAAAGAATACTGAGTGGATAGCTGCGTGAAGCTGACACCCCACCCACGTGAAAAATTCATGCAAATAGATTGAGTAGTTAGTGCTCCGTTTGTGCTGTTAAAATTTTCATTTGTGCTGCTTTGGTTTCTGAGATATTATGAATTATAATTTTGGCTGATGATGTCACCAGCCTCCCATCCTGCTCCAAAACAAACCAGCGTGGTGAAGTCATGTGATCGCCTGAAAGTAAAACATAACACTGACCGGACACTGAACGAAAGCAGCACAAACGACAGTTTTTACGGCACAAACCAGCACGAACGGAGTACTAAAAAGTAGAACATTTTACAACAGCGGGTAAAAAACAATTTAACTTGCATGATAAATTAAAAATACGAAAATAATAACTGATTGCTTTGTGGTGTTGATGCACCTTTGTGGTGCAGACCATAGACGTCATCAATTTAAGTCGTCCGTGATGGCCTAAAAGAAAATTATATCTCATGAATTAAAGAGGCATAAGTAGCACTAAAAAAGTAGACCACTCTGGCTTGGTTTGGTGCAGGATAGGGGGCTGGTGACCTTTGGATGACTTGAAAAATAATCTTTAATAACTCAGAAACCAAAGCAGCACAAACGAAAATTTTAACGGCACAAACCAGCACAGCAAAACGGCACCAGCTGGGGAAAGATCTTCAAGAACAAACTACAGGTGGCTTATATTCAAATGTTAGAAATGTTTTTAGCAGCTGATCGGTAAAACGTCTGGATTATGTTTTTTTTTGTGTGTGTGTATGCTTTATAGGTGATTTCTGCAAACCCATTAGTGGAAGGAAAAAGCACTCTGGGACACATTAAATGCACGATATATATATGTTAGGTTGTGTTAAACATGGTTCTCTGTGTGTGTCTACCCCTACAGGAGCTGATAATAGCCCTTCTCAGCAACGCTGTTGCCCAGTTTAAGAAGTACAAGTGTCCTCGAATGAAGAGTCACCTCAGTGCGTATAATTAGCATTTTATAGTCAGTTATAGATTCCTTATTTCATTATTGTGTTCTCACAGTCAGACATTTTCTAATCTTTAGTTTTCCCTTCTAGGATAGAAAGACACTGTTGATTTTATATGGACACATAGCATAGTTTAAGCAGTTCGAAACCACACTGTGTTGCATGGAAGGCCTTTATTTGCACTCTGTTGTGTTTCACTTTGTTACATGTTCAGTATTTGTCTCATCCTGTTTCCTTTGTAGTGGTGCAGATGGGAGAGGAATACTACCATGCAAAAGACTACACCAAAGCGCTGAAGTACGTCACACTGCATTTTCAAAGGACACTCCAGTCTCAGAATCTTAAAGATTCTTCACACTGTACAGTATTTCATAGTTTGGACAAGTAATGGTAACACAACGTCTTGATCTTAAAAGCTGTGTATGTGTTTGTGTGTGTCCTTATCAGGCTGTTGGACTATGTGATGTGTGACTATCGCACAGAGCGATGGTGGGGTCTCCTGACAGCCATATTGACCACAGCTTTGCGCTGTGCTTATCTGATGGCTAGTATTAAGGACTACATGATATATTGCATGGAGCTGCTGGGCAGAGGTAAGCATCAGTTTGACCCTCGCTTGAAGCTTCCTATTGATTACACAATAAAAGCCTTTTGACCTTCTAGATATTTTATTTTATCTAATTCCTATTGTCCCATGTAAAACATATTTTGTTGTCCCAAAATAATAATAAATTTTTTTTAAAAAGACCAAGCTGGAAAGCATAACACAATGAATAACACAAGAATAAACCACACTGTCTTATTACTTTCATATGATAAATTGAAAAAAGTGTCTTAGAAGGTTTTAACTCTTCTAAGATGTGTAAAATATTAAACATTAGGTTTTGATAGAAAACTGAATAACATCAGATTAGAAAATAGTAAATAGTGCTGATATGTCTTCTGTTTTAGCTTCCACCTTAAAGGAGGAGCAAAAGTCGAGGATTGAGAAGAATCTCATCAAAGTCCTCACGGTGAGTTGAAAGATTTAAATAATTGTCTTTTGGGTTTAAAACGTTGCAATATTTGTGAGAAGATTGGTGGGTGCCGTAGAAGTATGAATTAAAGAAGTTGCAGTTTGTGGTTGTGTTGTACAGCTCATATATCAGCTGCAGAGGTCAGCCAGGGCACACACCAGCTCCAATCCATGCACATTTTTATTATCCTCTTGTTTTCAGAACGAGGTCCCAGATGCTGAGCCGGAGTGTGATCCGTCTTCTGCCAGTGCAGCCAGGTCACTGTGGAATGACCGCATGGCTTTGGCTGGATCAAATGAGCTAACCATAGAAGTGCAAGACTACATCCCATTCAGTTAGTAAACACACTCAGTGATTTACTCAAACCAAAAAAAAGGTTTGAGCTTTAAAATGTACATGACAAGAATTACAGCAGCAAATTCATGTTGAAGAACGACGTAAAGTTTAAGAAGAGTTCAGTGTAAAGTAAACCTCTGGATCTGTTCTTTTCCTTTTTATTACAATTTGGATTATTAAAATGGATGTGTTCAAGGCCCTGAGTACAGGGTGAACAATTACCCTCTATGCAGTGTTCATTGTGGCATATGTCATCAAAAAACTGTTCTCCTTTCCTACTCTAGTCCAGTGTAAGGCCAAATTCCAGTCTCCCAGTTTCCACGTGGACCAGCCCATCCAGCTGCAGGTTTTCCTCCGAGCTGACTGCCCTCATCCCGTGTCTTTCAACAAGCTGGCTGTCAGCCTCAGTAACCAGGTATACGCAGCAAAAAAAGAACTGTTTGTATCTCTACCACCATACACGAAGTCTGCCTCGAGCTCTTTGCCTGTTCAGCATCCCACAAAATCAGCTGCACGTAGTTGTGAGCTGGTGTTGTTTTAGTCAGCAGAAACTAAACACATTTTATTCTTATGTTAGTTATGTGTTTAATTTATGCAGCTATCCCCATTTTTTTGTATTGTTACCATGGTTGTTTTAAAAAAAAAAAGAAGTTTATTTTTAACTTTTGACAGTGTTCATGTGACTCTGCTGCATGGTGATCACCGAACCCTGGCATTCATGCTTACCTTGTGGTAGTGTACACACCTGTTCCCTTCACTGCAGAGGAGCATGTACCTGATTGGCTCTCCTGTATTCTCTTTGTTCTGAGACAAAAATCTTCATATAACAAATGGAGTAGTACAGTGATCCACAAGGAAGAAGACTGGAACTCACATGAAACATACAGTTGTGGTCAAAAGTGTCAATGTCATGGTCATTTTAAGCTTTTAATGATCTCTGAACTGTTCTTTTTCCAGAGTGGAATGATTGTACAGCACACATCTTTAATGACTTTAAAAAAGCAAGAATTGTTTGAATTTGTTTTTGGATTTTCTCTCTTCGTTTATCAGCTGTTATAAATGTCAATACAGTATATCAGCAAAAAGCTAATATCAGCATATTGGTCAGGCTCTACTTAGTGCTGAAGATACACAGCTCACTAAATGGCATTCAGGACAGCTGTAGTGTCTTATCAATTTTATGGTGAATTGTAGATCAATCCAATCCATAAACCAGTTTTCATGTGCCACACATCATGACTGACAGACCAAACTATACAGAATAAAAGATGAATGTTGGGCAGTCAAGACAAAGGTTTCACTATCATGTTTTTCAATAATAAGACTGTGAACAGTTTGAGTGACACATAAAGGACAAATGACAAAAACTACATTTTATTTTAATTGCCTTTCAGATGTCGGAAATACATTTCAAGTTGTGTCATGTTTTTTTAATGGAAAATTGAACCAGTTTTCTAATCATTTCCAAGGAAAATAGAAAAGGTGAACCGCTGTCCGGCACCACATCTGTAAGATGCTGCGGCTGTGTGTAACAAAGGTGTTTTTGTTTTTTAGGAATATAACCAGTGGTGTGTGGTGGAGAGTTCAGGCCAGGACAGTATGACTGTGTTGCCAGGAAAAACCAAATGCTACAATTTCAGCTTTGTGGCAAAAACTGAAGATGTTGGTAAGAAGATAGAGGTAAGGTGGTTTTGTTTTGTTTTGGTGACTGTGTTTGAGAGAGAGAAACAGTGATTAACATGTTGGTTAATGTAGATGACCGGTATCGAGCTGATGTTGGGCAGCGACAGCGGCCGCTGTGTGTTTCTGAGCTGGAGAGGGGCAGGTGGAGATGCTGCCTCTACACATGAAGCCTTGCAGGCCAGCAGGTCTTCACGGCGTTGGGGCCGCAGCATCGAGGCACATCAGGAGCTGGACTGGGACAGCCTGACCATGCAACACAGCACCATGTGAGTCAGAAAAAGCTATTTCTAACCTGTCAGTTAGTATCCACACTGGGATCAGATCAGCATAAATGTTTCTTTACATGTGTTTAGGATCATCTCCAGAGTCCCAAAGATCTCCGTTCAGCTGAGCCACCAGCCTCCTGCACTCACCAATGAAATGTACTGCATCAGCCTCACTATCCAATCACAGGAGGAGGCTGTGGCTAAGGATGTTAAACTAACAGCTGGCCTCAAACCAGGTACATCAGTCCAGCAGGGAAGAAAGCTCATCCCAGTGCCACAAATATATATATTTTTTTATATTTCCATCTCTTTCAAATGTTATAAGTAGATGAATTTTTACCCTTTCTAGCTAGATTTCACCCTCATTCTATACACAGATATTTACATATAGCTGGGGCATCTGGGCCTGGTTACGCCTGCCAAATATGGCAGTCTCATTCATGTTCCAATGAACAGCAGTTGACCAGTGTTGCAACTGTGTGTACATCTGTGGAGATTTTTATGCTATGCTAAGCTAACCACGTCTAACTTAGGCTCTCTACTTAAACCACACAAGTGATACACTGTTCACAACCACAATAGTCACAGTAAAGCTCTCTGTCTGGTGTAGTTCACTTCTAATCATGTGTAATTCCATTCCATTAGCAAATAGTTACTAATTCAGTGTTTATCTTGGTTGGTCTGTTCAGGCCAGGATGCTAATCTAGGCCAGACCACTCACGTGACGCTCGATGGCTCAAAGGTTTGTGATGATGGTGCACCTGCTTTGCTCCCCGATGTGCCTCTGGGAGATTTGAAACCAGGCGAAAAGGTGACACGTTCACGAAGAAATGTCTCAGTTTAGCGTACCACATGCCAGCATTCTCAGGCTCTCCACAGGGAGAAGAAATGGGAGTTTTTGAACACTGTGTGTATTTGCCTCTAGTTGGAGAGATGCGTGTATGTCAAGTGTGTGTCAACCGGACCCAGGGTCTTCCTGTTCCATGTGGCCTACAGCATTGATACCACAGTGGAAGAACGGCAGATCGTGTGCAAGTGTCATAAGGTAGAAGGCTCATCTGACCTTCTCGTACATTCAGCTCAATAATAAATGTGTATTTGAATTACAAAAATCAGCCTCTGTTTGACTTACTGCTCCTTTTTCTGTCCTCCAGGATGAGACGGTAACCATAGAGACACTGGTTCCATTTGAAGTTTCGGTCAAGTTTGTTTCCACCAAGGTGTGCAGTTAAGTTAACTAGTCAGAATTTTAGCTAGGATTTTACTGATACTTTTGGTGGTGCGAGGGGATCTTTGAGTGGGAGTGGAAACCGGGTGAAAGGTCAGGATCGCTAAATACTATAGTAGGAAATGAGAAACGCATCAAGGGAAAGATGCATTCAGTTCACTCATAAGCTTTAATTCATTCTAAAATAAATGCCTCACAGAGCCTTCTGAAGCCATTCAACCCTTGTTTGAAATAACGTTTGTTTTTGTTTTTTAATTAAATGCAAGCAATCGAACTTATTATTTATGATGTACAGTTTTTAAAATAAGCTACCACACAACCACCTCAGCAACCTGACAGATGCTTTTAGTTTGGGCCGTTTAAATAAAATCCATTTTCATGTTGAAGTAAAATAATGAATTTTTTTTCCTGTGAAGACTAAGATCACGGTAGAACGGTAACAGAAATTCTGTTTTTAGAAAGTCCATGCAGCGATTGTTATTATTGTATATTGCTAATTGTACTATTTTCTTGCTGCTTTAACACATTTTCCTTGTCAGATTAATAAAGTATCTATGGATCGTCTCTGCTTGTGTGTGTCGCTGCAGTTCGAGCCGTTGGACCGGGTATCAGTGGATATTCCTTTTCTGTTGATGACAGACATCCTGTCATCATCTCCGTGGCCTCTTCTGCTGACCTCGTCTTCTCTGCAGCTGCTTACTGTGACCAGCAACACACCACAGCTTCAGTCACAGTTACAGGAAGGTGCCTGGATACTTACAGTAGTTATTTAAAATTGCTTCTGGATTCATCACAGAAAATGAAAAAGTGAAAGGAAAAAAAATCCCATGGCTGTAACGTATTGTGTGTGTGTGTTTTGTTTTCAGTGGTTCTAAAGACGGGGGAGTGTGCCAGTGAGTGTTTCTGTCTCCGATGCCCACCGCAGACCAATATCAATAACACAGTGGCTACAGGACAGTACCTGATATCATGGAGAAGGTATATACACATAGACACTTTGATGCTGTCTGATTTTCAGAGGGCTTGAACCTTCTTAAGGTATGAACTGTGTTTAACAGAAAGTCCTCCAGTGCAGACAGTCCTCTCATCCAGACTACAGTCATGCTGCCTCATGTCGTCCTGGAGATGGTCCCTCTTTACATCCACGCTGGTCAGCATGCAGACAACACATGCAGTTCTTCTGATTTTACAGATATTTGACTACACTATAATTTAAAAAACGTTCACATTATTTTCATTTGATGTCTTTGAAATCTGTTAACCTCTGACCATTAGTGGTGTTGCGTGATTTTATTTTGGTGTAGATTTACCCTCCTTTGGGCGAGTCAGGGAGTCTCTTCCTGTGCGGTACCACATAGAAAACAGAACGACTCTGGTGCAGGAGGTGGAGATGGCTGTGGAACCGTCTGATGCCTTCATGTTTTCTGGACTCAAACAGGTAGAGCTATGATAACTGTATTAATCATGTTGGAAGGACTGACGGGTCCTATTGATTGGGCTGACTGCCTTCATTTGAGTAGCATTTGATTGAGCGATTAACATGAAATTATATTTCTGGAATGAATTTACTGAGGCACACCATACAGGCATATTAATGGCTGCACTTTTTTTTTTTTCTTGCAACTGGTGACAGCAGTCCATCTCTGTTGTACAACTCTGTGAGCTGGAGGCTGTAGCTGATTCATGCAGATCAGCAGGACTGCTGTCACAAGCTGCAGTTCAGGATGGCAGAATTGGATAGGATGAGGTGGAACTGATTATTGTTCTTAGAATGGCAAATACTTTTTTAATAATTCATTATAGATGAAATTCCTTTTGCTTACAGCACCCCTAAATCACCAGAAACTTAATTCTGATACACTTGAAAATGAAAACAGGGAGAAAAGGATACATATTTTGTAAATGTATTTTAGTTTTACAAAGTTGGCCTCTGGTTTGAATGGGCCAGACAGTCCAGGATCAGTTAACCTCATTCAAGCTTTATCTGGTCTACGTGAACCTGGCAATATTTTAGACTGAGGTTTTAAATTTAAATAAAACTTGTTGTGTGCATGCTGCCAAATGACAAATGCGTTTGTGTGTGTGTGCAGGTGCGTCTCCGTATCCTTCCCAGTTCGGAGCAGCAGGTGGTGTATAACTACTACCCACTGATGGCTGGTTACCAAACACTACCACAGCTCAACATCAGCCTGCCACGCTGTCCCACCTTCAACACTCAAGCTCTGAGACGCTTCCTGCCTCAGCGTATTTTTGTCAAGGTAGCGCAGACACAGAAATGCATAAACACCAACAAGGTAGCAGTTAGTGTTCATGTTGGTATTAAGCAGTGTGCTCATGTGTGTGTCTCTCCACAGCCTCAGGGTCGACAGCCAGACGACGCCTCCATCGCTGCAGCATGAGGAGAAAATTAAAGTGTTTCTTGTAAATAAAGAGGCAAAGCAACATTGTGTAGGTTGTTCTAGATATGATACCAGAGATATTATTGACACTATTTGCTTATTGCTCTGTAAAAACATGCCAAGAAGATCATCTGTTGACTGAACACCAGCAAGCACTGATCATATAACAGCTGAGATCTTGTGTGATTATGATGTGAGCTTTATGGACTTAAAGTTTAATATATGAATAGGATGTAATGAAGGTTTGATTAAACTTAAGTGATATAAATCTGCTGTGTCCACAACATTGGGAATATGAGACTTACCTAAAAATTACAATGAATTATATCACTGAAGTAGAGCTTCATCTTAATGCTTGGGGGTGGGGGGTGGGGGTAATGCTGGCAATATGTATCAAGACTGAATTACTGTAACACACTTTTACTCACCAGGACTGAACCCCAAACCTTTTGGACAGTCACTGCTGCAGAACAGGACACATTTTTATTTTTTAAATATAAATACAAATATATATAAATTGATTTATTTTTTGCAACTACCACATGGGCTTATTTTATCCCTGAAGTTTGTAGCTTGGTTCAAGAAGTGAATAGTGCATTCAACACCCAGACTAATAACCACACTAGTTTTCATGCCCTTTATTATAATAATTAGTAGTAGCAGTAGTAGTAGTAATAAGGGAGAGGTAATTGAATGAAAATTAGATTTTAAATAGACACACTGGGTGTATTATTTCTCATTGCAGAGTTTAAAAGTAAATTTTTATTTTTGAGCAGTTGAATGCGGGGGCTTCCTCTCAAACTGAATTTATGGATATAAAAAATATGCAACTAGAAGGACAGTCTATAGGGCACATTATTTGCCCATTTTTATGTGCTGGTACTACAACGCAATAGATCACACCCAGTTTGTCTCTGGTGTTGGTGGCATAGGGATAATTTTCAGATGATCCTTGAAACATGCCTTTTCACAGACACAGCGACAACGGTCGCAGTCACGCTGCTTACTTTCAGCATTACTCGATGCACTGAGATGTTTGTTGCTAGTAGTCCCTTAGTTTATGTGAAACATGCCCGGCCAGTATTTATTTAATTATTGGTGCAAAAACGTTTTTAAATTAATGCTGCATCTCACTGGTAAATCATTACAGTAATTTTAAGGGCAAAAACTACCTTTGCAGACAGGTAAAAGTGTGAATAATGAGAGCATGTTCTCTGCTCAGGAGTTTGGGACTTTGCTGGGATGATTAATTGTGACAAGCTCTCCACCACCAGTGGTTGAAATGCAGCCCCACAGAGCCTCCACTGTTTTACAGACAGCTGAAGATCCTCACTGTTGTACCTCTCTCCTGATCTCCATACTTATCAATGACAATTTGCACAAAAATTTCCAGTTTGTGTTCATCACTCTATACAACCCATTGTTAAATGTGTTTTTGAGTAATTCATAGTTCATTGTTAAGTGGCTGAACAAAAAGCCTGGATAACACGTTAAAAATTAGAGCAGGTGAAAGTCTGGCTATGCAAAATATAAAGAAATGATTGTGGCTCAAGACTTTTGCACAACATTAAAGTTTAAAGAAATTTATAGCATAAATCAAAATATTAAACTGTAACCTGACGACAAAAAAAAAATGTAGGCAATCCCAGCAAACAATAAATGAAGAATTAGGTTCTCCCAGTATCAGATATAACCTGCACATCTGCTTTTGGATCTTCATCTTGAGGACCTTTGTGTCCAAAGTTTTTTCTTTGTTTTATGTTCTGTTAAATTGTATATGTTTATTGTATTAAATAGAAAAGGATGAACAAAGAAATGCTTGCTGGGAATAGTTTTGGTCATTTACAGTGTATCTTGCAGTGCAAAATGTCTGAATGGTCAAATTGACTTTTTATCCACCATTACATCATTACCATTTCAAGACACAACTTTGAGAAAGCTTTTATATTTCAGCAGGAGAAAATATAACCCATCAAAACAACTTGAAACTATTCGTCAATGTTTTTGTGAAGAAAGCGCCATCTCTTGGTGACACTCTGCAATTGTAGAAAGTGGACACGCCCACCTCTTCGTCACCTACAGTAGCAGCTTTATCCCGCTTTAGTTGCTACAGGTCTGCACATTGTTCTTGAAAATTGGTACCAGTCCACTTCTCTATTCCGCAGGCATCCTCTCATTCTCCAAAACAGTGTTTAACAATTTTATCAAAAAGTCCACTGCCCTCTTCCCCTAGACATCTGTGGAGGAAGCAGGTTAGGCTGATACTAAACCTTAAATATTTGACGTATAAATAAATAAATAATAAAGACTTATAAATAAATGACTTTTAAGTAAATGTACACAGCTTTAATTACACGAGAGAGATGAGAGATAAAACGTTAATGATCCCATAACAGGGAACTTTGCGCATTACAGCAGCTCAAAAAGTACAGAATACAAGGACGGAAAAGATGGAATAAAATAGAATATAAAATAAATGGAAATAAAATAAATAGAAATAAAATAGAACAGAAAAGCCCTATATACACAAGATATGTGTACCTCATGTACATGTACCTCACTGTGGTTTACAAATTGTTGTAGAGATTTTTTTATTACAAATTGCAAAAAATAAAAAAAAAAGTCAGTTTATCGTTTTGTTATTCACACATACCACAGACATTTAAACCTAAACGCCGCATTGAGCGCTGACTCGCATGTCTACGTCGCCGCCATATTGGAGGAGGCTAAAGCGGCCTACATAGCATGAGAGAGATACTTCAAAACGGGATCAAAAGTGTCAAAAAGTGTCACCTTTCATATGTGACATTGAATAATTGTTTTTGATCATATTTGGCCATTTTAACATTTTGGAAAAAAAAAATTTTTTGGTGCCTAACAGACCAAGTGCCTGCTGAGAACTTCCGGGAAGTAGCTGTAGTCATGAACCACGTGCGCCAGCCTGACAAACCGCCACATACTCTCGTTGAGGCAAGACGTCGCGATAGCTGGTGGCAGCTGGATTCAAATTGTGGCGGCTTGACTTATCTTTGACAAAGGTATATTACTGTTTTCCTTTCTTATTGTCGGTGTTTCTATCCCATAGCCACTCTGGGCACGTCACCAAATGATGCTCAGAGTTATGTTGTTGCTAATGAAATGAAAGTGTCATTAGCTATCTGAGTTTGCTATATTCAAATTCTTAACTCACCTAGTAATACAAACAGGAGCTGGTTAGCATAGGGTGATTTATTTAGTCGCTGAAAAATGCTTTTACCATCTGTTGTAGCGGTTGGGTACTGTCCCCTGTTCAGTGCCGACTAACGCAAACACGATGTAAACACAAGCTAAAGGGCTGTTTTTCCGCGTTTAGTGCAACAGACAGCAGGAGTCAACTATTTCAGATTACCTTTGTACACTGTCACTCGGATGATTCCACATCTTTTCACTTATTAATGTCGCCATTGTTTCTGAGAATGAGCAGTGGAGTGTTTCCTGGTATAAAATATAAAATAAAAACCTAAGAAAGACTATACTGAAAATACAATCTCCAAAATGGAACCCTAATTTAACAACAACAAATCTGTTTTTACTAAACTAAGGCTAACAGGCGAATTGTATTGGAGAACAACTTTAGTACAAGAACTTCTACAACAACTTAAAATTGTTTCATTAATATTAAAAGATGATAATCTGGAATCAGGCTGCATGGTGATGCAGTAAGAGCACAGCAAGAAGTTCCTGGGTTTGAATCCAGTCCTCGGAGCTTGTATGTTCTCCTTGTGTCTGCGTTGGCTCTCTCCTGGTACTCCTAGCTTCCTCCCTCGATCCAAAGACGTGCAGAGTTCTTGCCAGTGGTTGTCTAATCCTCCAACCTCCTGCAACCAGCTGGATAAGCAGAAAGTGGATGGATGGAATTTAGAATAAAAAATTGTATCAAAATGTAAAATTCTGACACGTTTACACTGCAGTGAATGTCCCCATATAATGGTTACAAAATGATGAATAAAAACACAAGCTCTTCTAAAGGAATTATTCTATCTGAGATAATTCACAGTAATTTTGAACAAAGTATGAATGCTGACACAGAGCAGCTCCAGTCTCGTATTGCCATTTGCTGTTTCAGTTTAGAGGGCCTAGAAATACCTCCACTAAATGGCTGTGAATGCTACCACTTAGAATTTGGGATGCAACTGTTGAGCCCCTGGGCTATTTCAGTGATAATTGAACTGTAGAACAGGTTCTAACACATGTTTCTCTGTCCCCTTCCAGATGGCAGCAGACGAGGAGATCAAGCTGCTGAGGATCCAGCTCAGAGAGAAGGAGGAGCAGGTCCATCAGGCTGCTCAAGCTGGCCTGGATCTCCTCAACCAGCAGATGGAGCTGCAAAACCGACTGGATGAACAAAGAGTAGAAATGACAAATGCTCTTGAGGTCTGCTCTTTGCTTTTGAAAGGCAGCTTATACAGATCACAAGAAGATACATTTTTCTATTTTTCCACTTGAGTAAATTGTGCCATCAACCCAATCCAATCTTGGTGTCAACAGTTAAAAAAAATTCTGTCTTGTTGGTCGTCAAACTAACTGGATCCTTATTTCAAACTTCTCAGCCTTTCTTTGTATGTTGTGTGTCTCACAGGCTCTTGAGCAAGATAAGTACTCCCTGCAGAAGGAAGTGGAGCTGAAGACTCGGATTCTGGAATCACTGCAGTCAGACTTTGAGTGTGTGAGGAATCAGCAGAAACAGCAGCTCCAAGAACAACAAGAGCATCTGGAGAGGACTCATAATATGGCACTCAATGAGCTTCACAACAAGGTACGGCAGTGTGCGGTCTAATGTGGTCTGAGGCCTGTACTATGGAGTGAAATCAACGGGTGGAAATATGTTTAACCTACAGAGTTTTCAATGTAGCAGTGCTAGCTCCCCTTATCTGGATAAATTCACCATTGGCTTGCACTCACCAGTAAAAGCCCAAATCCTCGAGTGTTTTTTCTTCTTTTCTTTTTGTGTCCAAAAAAAAAAATCAAGTTACACTCACCCCTTTCTGATGAGGGTTGTTAATTAAACAATAATTGCTGTGAATTTTGTTCACGTTGTCTCAGATTCTGAGGTTGCAGTCTGCTCTGGAGGAGTCCCAGCTGAATGAAAAACAGTTGAAGCACAAACTGGAAATGCAGACTGAGATGCTGAATAACAAGATGGAGGAGCTCCGAGCTCTAAATGAGCAGACACAGAGTTCCATGTCGTCTGAGATGATGGAGATGCAGGTGAAGACCATGGACCTGGAGAATATTAAGGTGAGTGACTTGTGCAAAGGAATGTTGTACAAAAAAAAGGGCAGATGCATTTCCAAAGCTGAAGCAGGGCAGCTAACACCAGAAATATCTAAATGGATAAAGGAATTAAGAAAAAAAAATGTGAATTTGACTTTGGGTTACTTTTGGGTTTTCCAGTTCGTTTTTCATGGTACCGTTGATGTTCTCAGTGTGGTGTGATCTGTTTTTGTCTGCCAGGGTGAGCTGGAGCAGGCACTGCAGGAATCTCAGTACAAGGAGCAGCAGCTGGAACTGACCAACAGCAGCCTGCAGCGGCAACTGGAGCGAATCACAGGCGAGAAGGAGGAAAGCGAGAGAGAAGCCGTCTCCTGGTTCAATGCATTAGAGGCAAGCTTGTTACAATATTTGTGGAGTTGAAATAAAAACTGTAAAATGTTGTGGTCCTTCTGTTGTTCTGTGTATCGTGTGTACTTTTAAGTTGTTTTCTTCATGATGGCTAATAAAAGGCTGTTTTACATATTTAAATTTAATTTACCTGTTTTTTTTCCTCAGTGGTCTTATTAAGCTTCTCCATTTTGTTTCTCATTTACATACTGTTGCAATTATGGATGCTTACATTAAACATAACCAAAGTTTAAAATAATGAGCTCAGTGTATAAACAATAAACACTGTCAATTGTATTTAGTTTTTCTCAGTGAGCATTTTTGCCCATACAGTTAGACTGTTACATTTTAATGTGCGTTTCCTCAGCAATAGTCATCAGGTTAGTTTAAAAAAAAGTCAGTGTGTGTAGTTATGTCTTTGTCTCTCTGTAATGACAGAAATCTCGTGAGGCCACCAGGGATCTGCAGATCCAGTTGGATCAGTTTCTTCAGCAGGCCCAGGATCCAAACAGCAAAGGAAACTCTCTATTTGCTGAGGTAAAAAAAAACAAACAAAAAAACTGTAAGGAAGACAAAGAATGTCTCAGTGGAAAGCTTGCATTGCACCTTTCTTTCTGAGTAGCTCTCTTTAAGTCCAGAGCTATACACCTGAGAACTTGATTTTAAATTGAGCCTGGAACGTCAGCAGGAATGTAACAGTGTCTGTGTGGTGTTGCAGTTAGAGGATAAGCGGGCTGAGATGGAGAGACAGCTTATCAGTATGAAGGTCCAGTATCAGTCACTGCAGAAAATACATGCCTTCAGCAAACAGCAGACGCAGCGCATGAAGGTACTGTGTGATAGTACATTGCCATAAACAGTTCTGTATAGCTGGTTGGTGACAGTGTGGATTTGCATGCTTTGTGCAGGTGCAGATAGCCACTCTGATGCAGCTGCAGGGTTCCAGGGCTGACCCTGCTCAGCTGGAGAGACTGCAGTTCATGCTGTCTGAGAAAAATGCAGAGATCCAGAATCTGCTGACTAAACTGCAGAGACTGGAAAAGGTGGAGGTGAGAAAATAATTGAGCCAGTACGTTTGGTTAAAAAGCCGATTGCTAGATGATGCACAAAAACATGATGGAGACCTGACTTGCAGGTTGACTTCATTTTCAGAAATGATAAACATCTATTGTCCACCAGTGAAATAACATGCATGTGATTACAGTGTGGAGTGGTTTGTAATAGAGACTAACACCCGTTCTTTCACTTTCAAAAACAGAAAGACAAGGATGTAACTGGCCTCCACCTGTGAAACTACCTGTTTGGGGTTTTTTTTCTCCTTGTTGCCCCTTTTTCATTAACACCAAAGCAGCTGAAAATGATTAACATCCCCCTCTGCTACTTAACTACTTAACCAGATTAATATCCCAGAACTTTAATTGACTTAAAGCTAAACTCTCATTTTAAAAGTTTTCCTTTAATTTTTTTGGAGCTGTGTAAGTCTCTGGAAACAATATTTAGGGATTATCAAAACCTTGAATGCCTTGAAGATGTTGAAAGCTAACATCTTCTTTAGACTACTCAGAAAGTTGTACTGTAGAAAATATTATTTTGAGTTTCATGTTATCACTGAAGAGGTTTAATGTTTTTCTTTCATTATATGGCATACAGGGAAACGGGAATGACGTGGTATACACCCTAAGATCCTGGCTTTCCTCCAGGAAGTTGGAACCTTTCTGTTATCAGAGTCAAATTTTAATCAGAGCTCTGTGGAATTCAAATAAATACCTATATCTCACTACATATACATACACACTGCCTGACTGCTTTATGGGAGCTCAGCTAAGCCTCTCACATAACTTTAATCCAGCCTTTTTTGCTATTTTACTTGTGAAATGTGATACACGACATCGATAGCCAGACACAAAGTGAGTGGAGAATGTTCAGGTCTATGTAATTAATACACCTGCTAGATTCAGGCACCAAGTCACGTATTGTCCTCTTTCCTCTGTGTGTGTGTGTGTAGATGTTGTTAAAGTCTCAGCCAGCTAATCCAGCCACAGCTGAGGGCGGTGATGGCCAGGATCAAACTTACTACACCGACCTGCTCAAAATGAAGCTCAGCAACGCTGTGTGAGTTTGGCCTCACTTCACTCAGCTGGATTCTGTTTATGTATGTTTTGTGGCAGAAATCCTTTTTAAAGGTGTCAAAAAGCAAATAAACATGGGCCTTCTGCTGTGATAATAGTACGGAGCACATCCAGCTAATGTTTAAAAGTATTCTACATGTTTTACTTTGCATTATTGTGAAATTCAACTATATAACATTCAGAAATTTAGAAAGTTTTTCTGTTAATGTGCGTTCAAATATGGGACTTTGGGGGGCTGCTTGACTTTTTTTTCTTCATCTTTTTTAATACATACAGTACCAGTCAAAGGTTTGGACACATTGTATATATTTTAACTAGTCGATATTGTTTGATGTCTCTATAACGACATTAGATTCTTTTTTTTTTTTCAAAAACAATTTTATTAGTTTTGTGTTTTCACTAACAAATAAAAGCACACAGAATTGTACAACAAACTGTTATGTCACATTACAGAGGTTAAAGGAGGACATTAGATTCTGATACATTTTGATGGTAAGAAAGGCCGGTGAAAATTTCAGGCTTTTATCTGTAAAAGTTTTTAAGATGTTCAAACATTGTGTTTATAAAAAAACATGCTGGGAATGGGTCATCTAATAATATGAAGGTTGGTGGTTCAATTCCTGGCTGCTCCGGTATCCTTGGATAAATACTGAACCTTGAGTTGCTCCCGATGTGTTCATCAGAGTTCGAATGTGTGTGCGTGACTGTTAGAAAGCACTTAGATGTAGAAAGTGCTTGTATGCATGTCTCCAGTGTAATTTCCTTTGACATTATGGAAACACAACTGTGTGTGTGTGTGTTTCTTAGTAAGGATGCAGAGCGCCTGGGAGACGAGCTTTCCCTCCAGAGGATGAAGTCTTTGTCAGAGAGTCAGAGAGCTCTGGCGCTTGAGAGGAAACTCTTCGCATCTGAACGGCTGCTCAAACAGGTAACAGGCTGCTCGGCCAACCAGTTTCCTCTGTTGGTCTCAGTTGGTCATATACAAGTGCACTTTAAAACAACACAAGACTGTCCCACCAAATAAGAGCGTGTGTGTGTATAAGAAAATGAAAATTATCATTTTTTTCCATGTCAGAATAATAAAGTACAGAAATCGCATGAGAGCCAAAGACCTTGTCAAATCATGTCCAAACTGTTCCACTAACTTAAGTAACTAAGTGCATTTTCTTAGTCAGCATTTCTTTCAGATCAGTCAACATTCAGTAGAACACTTGCTTGCTGTTCAGTGTTATTTGATTTGATTTATTAGGTTATTTACTCACATTATTATTTAACCACATAATAAAGCAGCACACAGCTGTGGCACAGTATATGTCAGCTGTAGAATAAAAACAAAAAGAAGCAAATTTAATAACCCTACAGTATTAAATGTGTCTGATTAATCTAGCACTGTGTATCACTGTTCATCTCCTCCTTCCACCTCAGCATGTAATGGTAATGTGCAATATCTGTCAATAAAACTTGTTAGTTTAACAGCAATACAAACTTAAGTAGCCTGCACAGTATTGTCACATAAATAACATAAAAAAACAAAGTTTCTACCTGGGATTTTGCAGCTCGAGTCAACCTTTTTAACCAGCTGCCTAAATCTCTCCTTAACCACCATCAACCACATCAGTAGGTTCCATCCATGGTTCGCTCTTCCTGTCATATGGAGCGCAGCTAGCGAGGTGTGTGTTTGTTGGTTCTCCATTGTGCTCTGTGTAGCTTCTTTCCTGATGTGTGCATGTTGACTGCTCTCTGGGACTCTCGTTGCACCAGGCAATGAGAGGCCTGGTGCAATCACAAACGAACCTATTGTGATTCCCAACCTCAGGTACGCGCTTTCAACACTGGGAAGCAGTACAGGAGCTTGTACTACCAAGTAGGATTAGGTGCTGGAGAAGGTAGCTTTGGCTCAGTCATGCAAACAATAGTGCTGATCAAATGCAAATATAGCAACTAGCTGATGGAACAGTGTCTGGAGACTGTTGCACACTTAATGAGAAACTGTTCCGGGGCTTTGTACAATGACAAAGCATTTGTAGAGCTGTTTGTTTGGATATTTCCATTTCCTGCTGCAGGCTCAGAGCGACAAGATCAAGTTGCAGTTGCGAGTTGAGGAGCTCCAAGACAAATATGAGCCAAAAGGTA
>VUQK01014377.1:0-18277 GCA_015106715.1 Bujurquina vittata
ACACTTTTTCACACCACTGCATTTACATTAAACTCGCCTTTAAAAATGGTCTCTAGACTCAAAGTTGTTATTATTAGGGGCATGGCCCCTTTGACCTACAGGCAGATGCTTAGAAAGATGGCAGTAGCTGGTATTTGTGACTATACTCAGTGACATCAGGATACTTAGGTCGACCGTCTGTTCATGTCTGTAGTACTAGTGTATTTTGGCATGTTCCTAATGCAATTATTTGACCAAGAATATGGCTTATTTTGCGATTAATTGTGATAGCAGGCTTTCAAAAAGTGTGCCCTAGTATTTTGTTGTGGCTTATCTGGAACTAATTGGCATATATCGGTGTCTGTGCACCTATACATACGCTATGGGGCCAGCATTATTGGGCCATACTTCTGCTGACTCAATAACTTCCAGATCCAGACTCCCTCTTGTATTAACATCAGCAGAACAACTCTTGGTTGCTTGGGTTTCCATGGCTGAGCAGCTCTTGTATGTGTAATGTGTAGGTGCCCAAGTACCTCTGTCACTATACTGTAGATGCAGCTGGAATCTTGTTAGTCATTGTGTCTCAAACTGTAAAGATGCAGTGGCTAAAATGCTAAAACTGAAGCATCCAAACAGGACTTCTCAAATCAGTAGTTGGTGTCATGAAAATTACATCAAAAAGCTATGAATATCAGTAATTTAAAACAGCCATCACATAAACAGGAATCTATGTCTGCTCCTGGTCTCAAACTGGGAATGCTATGCAAGTTAGGTGAATGTGTTAAATCCTCAAAAGATAAGAAGCATGGGAAAAGTTATGGTTTTCTTATTTTAGTTTAACAATGAGTGACTATACGACATCAGTAAATGGTGTCTGAGATGAGGTACATGTTTCTCATTCAGTCAGTGGTTGCCTGTCTGAGTCTCTTGTTCACTTATTCACTCCGCTAATTCGTCATCTTGGTCGCTGTTCTGGCTCAGTTCCCAGTCCCACTTCAATACCTTATGCTTTTATTTGTTCATGCTACGGCTCCCCAGAAGTGAAGCCAAAAATATGTAGTGGCTGCCAGAAAGCAGATAATGCACATCTCGTATTTTCCTTGATATGTTATTTGTCATACAGAGTGCTTATTTTCAAGGTTTACTACTCAACAAACCATTAAATGTGTTCTAAACTCTACTAACTGATGCACTGCTTTAATATGAGTTTATTTTAACAGCTTAAGTTAAAACTAGTGTTACAGCTAACAGGCTAAGAGCATAACCAGTCTATGTTGTTTTAAACAGTAAGATTCAGCAAACCCGGGCAACAGTGCAGACAGCCAGGAATATGGTGACTGTCATACATTTGTCTTATAGCTGAATCAAAGATTGCTGTGTGCACTGCCCTCACGATTGGGCTGGAAATAAACTTCAATACTGCATATCAGCCTGATAACTACTGTGAGGATTGGCTAAACATGTCACCCATTTTTGCATTATTTTTCACAGGAGTTTCTGACACATTGTCCGTCGTTACTATGGTGTAGTAATTTTAGTGCAAATGCTATTGTACTTTAATTCAAAAGATATATTTCCATTTATTCTACATTATTACACAGAGGAAACTATTTCAAGTCTGCTTTGATGATTATGGCATATAGCTCATGAAAATACAAAGTCCATTTACTCAAATTATGACGAGATTTCCTAGCAATACAAAAACCGACTTCTGAAAGTTTAATCCTTTACATACTCAGCTGGGGTTTATTTAGCATGAATTACTGCACCAATGTGATGCAGAATGGAGGTGATCAGCTGCTGGGAAAGGAAATTGGCATCTCCATAAAGCTTGTCAGCAGAAAAGCATGAACTGTTCTAAAAGCTCCTGGTAGACAGCTGCATTGTTTTTGGACTTGACAAACATATAGAGGAACAACTACCACCAACACCAGTGAGAAATAGCACCGTAAATTATCACAGTCTGTGGAAGCTTTACACTGGACTACAAACACTTTGGATTTTGTGCTTCTTCACTCCTCCTCCAGGACTGCTGGACTTTGATTTCTAAATGAAATGCAACATATTTTTTTTGATTTGAAAAGAGGGCTTTGAACCACCGAGCGGCAGTCTGTTTCTTTTCCTCCTCAGCCTGGGTACGGTGCTTCTTAAGTCTCTGGTTCAGGAGGAATGGGACAGTTACAGTATAGCTCCGTTTGTGAAGGAGCCCTCCCAGGTTCTTAAATTAGACTTCTTGACATTCTTTCCAAGACTGCAGTCATCATCCCTGTTGCTTGTGGACCTTTTCCTACCGAACTTTTACCTTCCAGTCGTTTTCATTAATGTGCTTCGATGCAGCACTTTGTAAACATGCAGCCTTTTCAGCAATGGCCTTTTGTGACTTGCACTAAAAATTGTTTGAGAGACTGTTGATTTGGTGGAAAGGAGTTGATGGAGAAAGATTCCACTTCCTTTTAACAAACTGTCACCTTGTAGGTGTCTCTTAAGCAGATATTTGAAAGGCTTATAGACAGCTGTTGTGTTCTTGTCTTCTGTAGTTAAGTTAGTAGATGAAGGGATGGCAGCAAGGAAATTTGTAACCCAAGGAGAGGTGCATCCCTTGGGTGTTAGGTTTAGAAAGATGATAAGCACTGGGAGAAGCAGAGCATGAAAATAGAGAGTGAGATGCAAGAGGAGATGCTGCATCTGAGGAAAAGTCAGGAAATTATCCGACAGCAAGAAACTAGAACAGAAAAAGATGCTCAGCAAAACTCAGGCTGAACTTGAAGGCTGGCTCTGAATCAGTGATTACTGCTTTCACTTGGATAAACGCTTCATACATAAACTTAGCACAAAATATAAGGAAATTTGTGTTTGCTCCAATATTTCTTTGCTGTGACTTTGTTGTGATGAATCTTATACCTTTGGAGAGTCTGTTTATCTCCCCTTAAATGGAGCAATGTTTGTAAGGAAAATGCATTTGTGGCTTGAGCAGCAGAGTTAAGCATGTGGGTTGTACCCATGAAAAACCTGCCAAATCTTCTCTGCCAATGTCAAACAGCTTATTCTGCTATTGATTCTTGTTTTGAGCTTCCCCAGGTGCTCCCAATCAGGCTTGTCATCATTTGGAGGCAATCTCCGCAGAGAGATATCGAGATGAGATTTTGCAAACAATGGCAATCCCATGTCACCACTCAAGAGTTTATCAAAGACTACCTCCAGAATTTGGGAGTGGAGGGGAGGGAACGGCCTGATTGCAGCTATGACCTCATCAGCATTAAATACTTGTGAGATCAGCTTGGGCATGCTGTTCATGCCAGAGTGACCACATTGGCTGACTTCTGACAAATGCTGGTTGAAGAATGAGATGCCATCCCACAGCAGAGCGTGACCAAGCTGGTGACCAGCATGAGGAGGAGGTGCCAGGCTTTTGTGGCTGTGTATGGTTCTTCCACATGCCAGTGAGACCCCTTTTTGTTAACTGAATTAATTGTTAAATTGCCAATATGTTTTATTTCGTCAGACTTCAATCATCCACTCCAATAAGCAACAGCAAATGGGAGTCAATAGCAAAGTAAACTGTTTGGCATTGGCAGAGAAGATTTGTCAGACCAACTCTGCTGCTCAGCGCACAAATGCACTTTCCTTACAAATGTGATGCCATTTACGGAAAAATAATCAGAATAATTAGAACAGTACAAAATTTGTTTCAAAGACTTATTGTTACAGAGAAATCATCAATCAATCAACCAAAACCCAATTTTACTATTATTTGTACTAAGTTTATAATTGCATAAAATTTCACACCATGCTTAACCATGCAAGCCTTGCATAAAGCAATCATGTCCAAACTAACACTGATCATTCCAAAGATTGATTCCGCTAAGTGTGTTATATCATATTTCAAAAGCAGCTTTCACATTATTCTAATAATTAATTGAATAATAATTTTATAATTATGCAGTTTATTCAGAGAGAAACATATGTGGAACACATAGTATCAGTTACTGTCAACCCACAGGAGTTAGTCTTATCAAACCCTTAGTGGTCAAGGGCTCAACAAAATCCTGTATTTCACACTGTTCTCTGCATGTCCATGGAATAATGCTACATTCACACAGCACATGTGCACTCAATCTATGAATCATTAACCATATGCTGGATGGGTGGAGAGGGAGGAGGGATGGCAGTGAGAGAGAGGGAGCACAGAACAAAGTCTGCTTTTTAATTGCATCTCTAAGATGCTAAACAAAGGATCCGTTCAGTTGCAGAATGATGGGAAGATTGGAAGGCATGATTGGATGCAAAAGCAAAGAAGCCCACTAATTACCTATGTGCATTAGGGGAGGTTGATATTGTGTCTATGTATGTATGTATATATGTATGTATGCAAGCATATATATATGTATATATATAGTCCCATCTGGAGATGGGAATATTCAAACCATACAACAAAAATACATCAATAACAACCATTAACTCAGGATTTTCATTTCAACATAGTCCCATATATTTCAGTCCATTCAAAGAACTGCATTATGAGGAACCAAGCTGATAAGAATTTCCAAATAACCTAACAAGCATGTCTTTGAGAGGAAGCTGGAGTACCTGGAGAGAACCCATACAAGCACAGGGAGAGCATGCAAGCTTCAAACCGAGAATCCCCAGCAGGCCGACTGATCATTCATTATACATATAAAGTGAAATGCAGGCTGTTTTAGGACTAAAGATTTGTTCTTGTGAACTTCATGCTGCCTTCGTTTGGCTTGCATTTCAGTCCTCCTCCTCTTCTTTATCACAATATGAAGTACAAAATTATCTATTGTCATTTATGTGCTTATATTTGTGTGCAATTTGTATCAAAACCTAAAATAACTAAAATGTGTCATGCAATTATTGGTGCATTGGGTGCAGCCATCACATGGACCAATAATTAAAGTGACTGTAACTCCCATGGCTATCATAAGATGCAACTTGTTTCTGTTAAATCCATGTGCTCTTAATAAACAGTTTTGAGATACATTGGAAAAGTTAGGATATTTTGTAAAACAGTTTGTATTATCTTCATATTCAGCTGTGGTGGTTATACTCATTTACATTCTGAGAAGAGACAGTGAACTGGTAACAACATGTTGAGCTGAATGCTAAAAGTTTGAACTGCTGTAAGTCCAACTCACAAATTGTAGAACATTGTCTGTTGTCTTAGCTCCTGATGCCACAGGGTGCCTTCAGAGGTTGTTCAGAGTCCATGTTTTGGTGGGTCAGACCCTCTTTGGATGGCATCTGAACAATTTGACATCACTGATAAATTTCCAAATGTAAATCCACCATAAATCATAGCAATTGGTTTTGATCACTTGATTCGCACATTCTATCTGATGAACAAGAAGTAATATTTGTAGCATATCTAATCTTTACAGATGTAATTTCATTTAGCCCTTTTTTCAATAAGTCATGAAGAAGCCAGATAAAGGGCTTCTTTTTGCTAATAAAGGATTTATTAAAGCCAGAGTGCAGAAACAAGTAGAATAAAACCCGAGGGCATTCTGCTCTCAGCACAAAACCAGATGCCTGCCATTTTCCCCTCAATAATGGAGCTAAAATTCTCAGTACGTTTTGGTGTGTATCAGTGGTCTTGCACAATTTTGTAATAGATGTACTTGTCTTTGTGCTTACTGGAGGTTACTGTAGTTGTTCACATGAAATACTACAGTTGTCACAGTTGACAGTAATGTGCTATCTAGCTGAAAGGTGGACTGTGTCAGTGCACGATGGAAGACGGTGACCTTATCCAGCTAAATATCTCAATTATTAATGATTATAATTTTAATTCATTGATGACAAACCTCTCTTACATCTTTGTTGAGAGCACTGTGTCTTGCATCTTTTAACTTAATTTTTGCATGCTTCTCACATCTTGATACATTGATTTTTCTTCTTGTAGAAGCCTATCCTAACTAAACATTTAACACAGAGCAGGGAAGTGCAGGGGGGTCAGGTTAAGAAGCCATGCTGTTTTGACCTGGCTGAAAGATAAGCTAATAGCTATACTAGCAAATCCCTAAAGACACACTAAGTAAATACTGTGAACATAATCTACAGGGGATTTAGTGTGCTTTATATAAAGCACATGAAGATTACACTATGAAATAAGTCGTTTAGATTTATATTTGATCAACCTACACCACAAACAGGAAGAGATATAATATCACAGTGAGAGCCAAAACCAAGTGAGAGCACAAAAGACCTTTGTAACCTGCTGCACATCCTTTCCAGCTTGATCTCTCTTCTCAGCCAACGCAAGTCCTGTCCTCCTTCCTGCATTCAATTCAATTTTATTTATACAGTGCACTGCCAAATCACAACAAAGGCACTTTATATTGTAAGATAAAGATCATACAATTCTTATAGAGACAATCCAACAGTCAAAACAACCCCTTATGAGCAAGCACTTGCTGACAGTGGGAAGGAAAAACTCCCTTTGAACAGGAAGAAACCACCAGCAGAACCAGGCTCAGGGAATGGCCTTATTTGCCATGACCGGTTAGGGATTTGTTGGTTGGGGATTTGTCGGTTTGCCCCCAACCGGTTTGTCTCAGTTGGGGGCAAAAGGCGTGCTGTGGAAGAGAAGAGAAGCCAGAGATTAATAGTTAATAGGAATTAGGATCCAGCATCACACACAACTCAATATAAGTCTTTTCCATTGCCTTTGCCCAGCCTCTCTTTCCTACAATCCTCCCAGTAACCCTATCTAGTTTCTTCATCTCACTGACGATCCAAGTTTTACATTTTTCTTTCTTTCTTTCTTTCTTTCTTTCTTTCTTTCTTTCTTTCTTTCTTTCTTTCTTTCTTTACTCGCCGTGCTTTATTGGTGGCTCTCGTGACGTGTTACAACAATATGCCAGCACAGCCAATACATTTTTAAAGCATGCTACAGAAACCTAAAATGCGCTCTACATTCCAAATACAAAAACAAAACTGAGAAAGTCAAGGACATGCACCAAAGCTTCTGCTCATCTCAGTACTAAAGTAAATTTTGTTTAGACAGATAATGTGTTGGATGTGTGTCTTTTTTATTCATATATGGGTTGTTTTGGGGTTTTTTTTTGCACATTTTGCATAAGATGTAGTCCACCTCTGTGCACCTTTATCCACTCTTATACATGTATGTATGTATGTCACCCCATATTCTTCCCTCATCTTGAAGTACAGGTTCACCACAGCCATTTCCATCTTTTTTGCAAAACCCAGTACCATTTGACCTTCCATATTTCTGCCCTTAACACCAAAACTACCCAACACCTCCTCATCACCTCCGTTCCCTTCACCTACATGTCCATTGAAATCTCTTCCAATCACCACTCTCTTTCCCAGAAGACACTCTCTACCACTTTATCAAACTTACTCCGGAATTCCTCTCTCTCTTCTGATATCCAACCTTTGGTTCATAAACATTGACAACATTTTATATACAATTGTATAGCATGATTTCAATGTGGTGCTTTCAGTCACAGCCAAGGGAAGTTTCAGTGAAAGAATCCACGGATTCAGATTGTGACAGTGATGATTCAGTATTCTCAAAATTAAAGACTCTTTCATGCCCTGAACTCCTCCAATTGAAATTCATTGGACTGGATGAATATGTAAGATTTGTGAGGCCAGAACATCACAAGAGTGCTAAAAGCACCGCTGACTAAAATAATTAGATATAAATATGTGTCACTGAGTGATGACTCAGACATTGTGAGATATGGAAATGAATGACATCCGTGACAAATGCCATAATTCATAGGTACCATATTACACTTTAATTCTTTAAGGGGTATAATATGAGCTACTGAAAAACGCAGTTTTTTCTATGGTGACATTAAATAATTACATACATAGCAGTAAAAATACATTACTGATACCTCACTGACAGCATCAACAAAAACCTGAAAGCAATTATATGCAGAAAGCAGATTATTGCGCGGTTCTTTAGATTGCAATAGCTTGCACTGGTATAGATAATAAATCTGTGATATACAGTGCACTCATCCATTAAAATGAACTTTTTCACGGGTACTGTAAGTACTCAAAAATATTGCATATCTTTATGTAAAATAAAAAAAAGAGGCAAAACGTATTCAGCCTGACAAGCCAGAACACTGTTGCCTGTATCTAATATGCTGCTGGCCTTTAGCAGTCCACCAGATAGCTTCATCCCAACCCCAGCTGGTCTGACCCAGCCACCCAGTAATAATTAACTGCTCCTTGACTCAGAGGCATAGAGCCTGTAGCTGTTGTGGTCCTGTAACCTTGAAATAGCTTTAAGCAGATCACAAACTATAATTCATTTTATTTAGCTTTTACTGTATATCTACTTAAAGAACTCTTATGGTTTACTGTTAAATTTAAACAACTATAATTTTTTTCCAGACAGTCATGTGGTTACCACATACTTTAAACTGCACAAACTGCTAAATATACAGTACCAGTCATAGGTTTTGACATATTTGCCCATTCAGATTAATGGATAAAGTGTGCTGAAACTTTTGACTGGTACAGTATATTTTTAAAAAGCCACTAAAAAATCATTAATAACAAAAGTAAAACACTCTTGGTGGGCCTGTTTTGATTATCTCTGTGTCATTGAAAGCATAATCCGCTGCACAAAATGTGTGTGTGTGTGTGTGTGTGTTTGTGTGTGTGTGCGTGTGTGTGTGTGTGTGTTTGTGTGTGTGTGTGTGTGTGTGTGTATTGCAACAAACAGTAATGTGTGGCAGTAATGGCAGGGGGGCAAGGATCGAGCATAGCGGCAAGCTGTCACACTGCTGACTTAAAGAGGTAGCGTGCTAATTCTGCATAAATGCGGAGAGCCAGTCAAAATCCAGCTACTGTGCCCAAGCAGTGAGTGTGGAGGAACAGGCACTGTTATATGCAAGCATGCACACACATCACAGCTTCAAATATTCAATGTCTTTTGTCAAATTGGACAACAAAAGACTGTGGAACAATGAGAGGAGGTGATGGCTACCTTGGAAGAATAGAATTAATGAAAGGAGTAGAGAAGGAGGGAGAAGAAAGAGAAGAGGTAGTGATGATGTGATGGACGGGTGAATAGTGGACAGGTGTGACACAAACTGTGCCACAACTGCAATATTTCTTGGCTTTATCGCAATACAAGGTCATCAATATGTCCTTTACCTTTCAGGCCCAGCCTCTCCACTAAGATAGACTCAATATTCACATCACACCAACATTTTTTAACCACCTTACGCACAAAGCCATGCACATCCAGATACACCTCCCCACCCACACTCCACAGAAGATGCCTGATACCTCACTACACTCTGTCAGAGACCCAGTGGCAGGAAAGTGGCCGATTGCATGTGCAAGGATGGGGGAAGGATTAGAGCTATTTAAAGCTATACATGTCTGTCTCTCTAGCCCTGAGCACTACATAAACCCCACACCACTACTACCTTCTCTGATTTTCCTTTTTCCACAGAAAGCATCCCATTCCCCACTGTGGCTTGGTAAAGCAGACAAGCAGGCCTCCGCTCCTGGGCTCAATCCACTTATGTAACATCGTCTTTGGTAGAGAAGGAGCACCATCTTGGCCTGAGGCTAGTGTACACACTCTCCTCGATGTGTTTGTGTGACTTGGTGAGTTTGTGTAAAATTGAGAGAAAGTGTATTGCTCGTAATTATCTGGCTTCTTGGTCAAATCAAATTGCTAAATGTGAAAATGAAATATATCAATGTAACATAAAATGTTTGTGTCATGTTGTGGCATGAAAGAAGACAGTAAATATGAATAGTGTTTCAAGTTCAAGAAGAGCTCTGTCATAACATTACACATACAAAATGTGCAGACGTTGATGTATCCCCTGTGATGAATTGGAAACCTGTTCGGTGTGCACTCAGTTACAGCTGTGAGAGGCACACTGAAATTGATAAGCAGTTAAAATAATGGATGGATGGATGGATGAATGGATGGATGGATGGATGGATGGATGGACCGGTCAGCCTTTGAGCATCTCATTTGTATTCACGCTATTTGGAAGTTGTATAGATGTTGCTACAGGGAGAGTCAGATCACCTTGAGGAAAGTGAGGTGCCTCAAGGCTCCATTCTAATGTCCCCAAACCTTTCCATTTTTATTTTTCATTTATTTGTCCTTCACTGTTATTCTTTCTAGTAGAAAGTTTCGCATTTTTCTTATCCAGTGTGAAAAACTTGGTGTTTGGATTTTTTTTTTTTCCTCAAACAATGGCGTTAGCTTTTTTGGCATTAAAAAAGCTGCAGTCCATGACATAGTAGCATAAGAATTTGGATGATACACATCTTGAATCTTTTCAAGCTCTTTTAGAAGCCCACATGCTTAAATATAGCAGCTTCTTTTCTATTTTGGACTATTTTGTTATTTTCTCACATAATGCCAAGTTCCATATATTTAATAACTGGATTACTAGTCCACATTTACAGCTTGTTTACTGTATAAGTATAAAAGTATGGCATGAGATTTGGACATTTTAACACCCTCCTGGATTTTCTGTTTCTCCATATGAATCTGACAAATACACTTCATGGACAAAGGTACTAGGCTGCCCACACATTAAAGAGCTGCTCAGCCTTAAAAAAACCATAGTTGCCAAAACTTTTTTCCTTTAAAAGCATTGGTGACTTTTACACACACGGAAACCCATGGCTAAGTCCACGCCACAAAGCAGCCAGTGCACAGTTTTTGTGCTGATGCTAATGAGGTTTGGAACTTGACAGTCATTCAATGAGGAGAACCTTTGTGACTTATACATACTATGCAACTCAGCACTCAGTGACCCCACTCTGTAACGTTATGTGTTCTGCCATTTCATGTCTGAGGTGCTGTGGTTCCTAAATGCTTCCACTTTGCAATAATTTGGAATACTTAGGAGGAATTGATTTTGGTGAGCTCTTTAGAATGAGCCATTATTTTACAAATGTTTGTAAAGGCACATGGGTGGTTTGTTTTATACAGCCATTGCAGTGGGACTGAAAAGGCCTGAATTCAAAGATTAAGAGATGTGGCCTGATACCATTCTCCTTTAACAAAACAAAAACCTGTGGGAGGTGTCACCTTATAGCCCGAGGGTCCTGCGTTTGAAACTACCAGCTACCAGGGACCTTTGTGTGTGAATTGTGTGTTCTCGGTCAATGTGGGTTTTCTTTGGATGCTCATGCTTCATCCCACAGTCCAAGTACGGTAGGTGCACACAAGATTTATTAGCAGTAGGTGTGGATGTGAGCATGAATGGTTGTCTGTCTTTCTTTATAAGCCCTTTGATAGACTGACTACTTGATGAAGGATGTCTCTGAAAGATTGATGCTTAAGAGAGGAAATAGGTAACAGTGCCAAGTTCAAAGATTTTCTGCAGTTTGGGCATAGTCAGGCAAGAATCCTATCTCACCCAGTGTTTGGAGACCCTAAAGAAGTACACCTTGTATTTCAGGGCTGGGCCTTCTTCTGTATCCCACTGTTGGAGTCCTGCACATCTGGGACGGATGAACTCACCTGTTAGTAATGGTCTGATTGGCTGGTCACAACTTAAGATTGAGGAGGATCTTCAGTCTGTGCCTCTAATACTGGAAGCAGTTAATGAAGATGGCTTCTGTAACCTGTATGTTTGCACCCTTTGGCTCTGTGACTTTGCCTCACCTGTTTCTTCTGCTCTGTGCAGGAACCTGCAATTGAATCTGAGTGAGTTACCGAGTGAGTACTTCCCCTGTGGAGGGATTATTCACTGGACCTGTCTGTGTTGAAACTCTGGACCCACTGACTGAGATTCCTTCTGCTGTCATTCTTGCCTGAAATCTTACTGTAAATAAATGAGTTAACGTTTATATACCGAGTGTGCATTCTGAGTCCAGTCTGCAGCTGAGGTTATGACAGAATCACTCAAAGAAAACAAAAGAGCTATTGTAAATGCATCTACCATTTTAGTGGACATGAATACAGATGGCAGTTGGAAGAAGACTGCAGCCACTGAGCCTCAGGGCATTTAAGCTTTTGTTCCTATAAAGGTTAAAACAACAAATGGTTATAATATTGTAACAATATCTGCTTTGTTCAACCCAGATACTGCTACGTTCTATACAGAATCTGTTCTTCAGCAGCTTCAAAAGACAAGACATGGGGTAGACATACTTCTATGAACAATGAATAAAAAGAAATTAATTAAAACATGTGTTGCATGTCTATTTACACAACAGAAGATACCGGCACAAAAACAGAATATTCCTTCCCAAGAGGATGTGAATAAGTGAGCATATCTAAAAGAAGTGAAGAGCCCCATGAGGGATATGCAGGAGTGATGTATCTTTACAACTCAGCAGAATAACCAAAGATATGGCAACTAGAGGGCTCTAGTCATGCTGTACTTCCTGTTGCCAAGTGCTTGCTGAGGGGGTCATCTGATTGTCTTTACCTTACAATATAAAGTGCCTTGACATGGCTGTTTTTGTGACTTGGTCTCATATAAATAAAATTCAATTCAATTTTGTTGCCTATGACTGTCAAACATTAGTGATCACACACTATTACCTAGATGACACTTTAATGCTAAGGTATAGTATGATTATATATGAATGTGTCAGTGAAGGCATGGGCCAGATTACAGTTATAAAAGAGAGCTCTCCGCAAGCAGTGCGCAATTGGGAATTTCCCTCAGACTTGATACACCGCCATGGTTCCTCCGAGGTCATGAGAGAGACCTCTGACCAGGAAGACCTTCTGATATTTACCTCTGGTACAGTTCATAGTTCTGTGCTCAACATTTTCCTTTTGTACTCGAGTACCAAGGGGGGGAAGTTTTTCACAGACATTTCTATCATAACAATTACATACTAGAGAAACAGATAAGTTCAGTCAATCGTACAGTGTAAAAGGTAACCTTAACTCAGTCAGCGTGACAAAAATTAAAATAATAAGGCTGAGTTGTTTTTTTTCCCAGAAAGACTGTAAACTGTAGGTTTAAGAAAAACTGAAGGACTTTGAAATTGTTTTTAAATAGAGATGTATATTGTTGGGGGTCTTGCGGTAAAAAATTCATTAATTCATTCATTCATTAATTAAATCCTTTTCATGAGTTTTGGCCTTGCCCACTACTCCAGCTGAGATACCAGTATAGCTGATGATGATAATGTTAAAAATATTCATAGTAAAAATTCTCTTTTCTTTTGAGATTTTACATTTAGCTTTGAGACCACAAACATTTGCAAGGGTTTGAAAATAAATATCTGTTTAGTATTTTATTGATGGCAAGTAAGAATGCTCTTATAAGAAAATGTCTGCCAACAGAGTCTCTTACTCCAGAGCTCTGGACTGCACAATGTTGAGAACCTTTAACTGGTAAGCTACTCAATGCTTTCTTAGGATTATTTTATTTAATGTCTTTAATTGGGTGTTTAGGTTTTGGTTTTACTTTCAGGTACAGAAAAACACAAACTGGTATGTGAAAATGGATTGTTGATTTGTGATACACAATGAAAAGAAATCTAAGACAACTGAACATTGCATTTTCTGGAAATGAGGTAATAAAGGAATCACTGAAATTTTTCTCTCTGGGCCGGCTGTGTGTTTGTGTGGGAGTGGTGGTTGTTGTCCTTGTTGTTTTTTGGCCACGCTCTACATTACTCCACCCTCTGACCAGCCTCTTCTGACTGGGTGATACACACCTGATTTCCATCACTGATCACTCACCTGTTTTCCCTGACGCTCACATGAGGGGGTATTTAAACCAAGGAGTCTTCTGTCCTCGCTGGATCGTTGCCCCTACCAGGTAACCAGACTATGCGCCTAATCCTTGTGTGGTGTTTATAGTCTGTGTGCAGAGCTGTGCTGGACTCCTTTTGCATGTGAGCCATGGATTCGGAGGGCCAGTGAATGCATTGCCAGGCTGACGGAGTGCAGGAGCCGAGCCTCGTGCACAAGCAAGCTTTGTTGGAGTAGCGAAAATAAACTCTACAAACTGTTAACATTTGCCTCTGCTGTTGGGTCCCGTTTCCCCCCGCAAGCCATGACATTTTCCTAATATTGAAAGAATTCAAGCAGCTATTATTATGGCTACCAAATCTGACCATTCAACAGCACTGCTTGTAAAAATTCCTGCACTTCCATCCTCTCATAGGCTACAGTCTACTTCTTCCATGTTGATATTTGCTCCTTGAACTACACCAGTACCGCCAAAGTAAGTTAGTCCAAACTGCTTTGTTGTATTTCCATTTTTCATTTCCCGTTTCACTTTGCCAAATGTCCAGAGGAACTGTTTGCTGCTAAAATATTTCCAAAAATAACTCTCAAAAGCTTCAGCAGATCAATCACTGCATGTTTTTCTAGATTGCATAGATCGCAAATGGAAGTTGTTTAGAATATTTTACTTTCAATTGTAGCTATTTACCTTAAAAAGAAATTCTGTTTTGTTTTTGTTTGTTTTTACCATCAGTCTTATTATTTTCATTTTTGTCATGCTGACTGACTGACTGACTACTTGTTAAACAAAAAAGTAAGGTTAGGAATTAAACCTACTTCTTGAGAGTAAGGGGGCTCTTAATGTAGAAAAAGCTTAAAATTCGGTAATATTCTCGTAGTCAAGGGGTGATGCTGACTTATATGGGAAACGTGTGTTTGTCTTTGAGTGCAACAGAAAGTGCACACAGACATAATCCCTTTGGGTTAAGCTAAGCATCATTTGGCTAAACATCTTGATCTTCCCATCACCATAATATTTTTGTGATATTTGTTGTTTCATACCAACAATTTCTTTTGACTCTTTATTGCAATCTGGCAACACTGCAGCGACCTTAACCTCCAGTTACTTGAGCATAAACAGAGAACAACTAACAATGTATTAATGTTATATTGTTTTTATTATTGGTATTATTAATATTGCATACTCTGAGGAAAAAAGAATACCACACTGACAAATGTATTTTTGGTTCTCTTTATGTCAAGAAAACAGCTTTGACACGCTGAAGGAAATGGCACTCTAAATGCCTATGAAGGTGTCTTCTGGTGTCTGGCACTTAGTCGTGTAAGTTCATGGTTTGCTTTTTCTTGGCAGATGAGCCTTCACCTTTTCCATGGACAGATGAAATTCCTCAACTTACTATGGTTTGTCTCTCCTCAGACCACTGCCTCCTGACTGCGATCGCCCCACAAGCCACAAGGTTTCAGTTAAATTTTGAACCAGTTGTCTGGTCACAGCAATTTGACCTTTGTCTAATTTCTCTCCTAACTTACACCTTCCCATTTCTCCCACATCTTGCATCCAAGAATAAAATGCTCACTCACTGATCCTGTATATCCCAGAACCAACACCACTGTTATTGTTTCATCAATGCATGAATGTGTTAACAGATCATATTGGCATAATCGCAGATATTTAGGAATCTGCAGTATCTGCACAACACATCCTTTCATAGCTACACCCTTACTGATGATTTCCAAATCATTTTCCCTTTTAACATAACTATAACATTCTAAATACAGTTCTTGACAAATTTCTTAGAACCCCTGTCATGAAAACAAGAGAGCAAAAATATTTTAGAAATCTGTCAAAGATTATAATGTTATTTATTAAACAAATAAAAAAGGAGGCACACTGGACGTCTTTGAGAAGTCAGAAATTAATCACGCGTAGCAGCCAGCCATTAAAATTTTTTTTCCTGTTCAGGAATGCCAGTAAATAATCTGCTTTTTTATGAAACAGTAAATTTGGATAACAACATTGTTTTGTCTCTGTACACCACCACAGTAGATCAGACAAGATTTAATCAAAGTGCAGACTCCAGCTTAAATTCAAGGGGTATAACAAAGGGGTATAACTGAACAACCACTGAAGAAAGTATACTGTATACTGAAGAAAGGGGTGCCTAAACACTTCAACAACCTGTTCATACTTGACAAAGACTCACAGGCTTGGCTAACTGCTTAAAAATATACCGGAGACAGAGAAGCCAGGAGAATAAAGCAGATGTTCTCCACTGAACCATCCATGGTGTGCTCTCAGTGGCAGGGGAACAATGTGAGAACAGCCCCACCAAGGCTGGAGATGGAGCAATACAGGAAGAGCATATGGGAGACGGATCCAACACATAACAACAATGCTCGAAAGTGGATCTAAGAGCAGACCACAACAATCTTGCTGAACAGGCTCCAGTAACCATCACAGTGGCAGGCATTCAAGAAAGAGTCTCAAATGTGAAGAATTCGACAGCGCCAGGCCCTGGCATGGTTCATATCTACTGGCTAAAGAAGTTGACTGCACTCCATGAGTGCCTGGAAACACAAATGAATACACTCAGAATGGCTGACTGAAGTTCAGACAGTCCTGATCCCCAAGGACTCCCTGAAGGGACCAGTCCCATCGAACTACTGGCCAATAACCTGCCTCAGTACAACATGGAACCTCCTGTCAGGCATCATAGCAGCTAAGATGAACAGGCACATGGCTCAATACAGTACATGAGTTGGGCCCAAAAAGGAATCGGCAGAGATACCAGAGGAGCAAAGCACCAGCTACTGGTAGCAGTCACTCGAGACCGTGAGACCAGAAAGACCAACCTGTGCACCACCTGGATTGATTAAAGAACGCCTATGACTCGATGCCTCACACACTGGAATGCCTAGACCTGCACCCTAAGAGCCTTCATCAGGATCTCAGTGGGGATGTGGAGAACAACACTAGAGGCCAACTTCAAGCCCATTGCACACGTCACCATCAAGTCGGCCAGGTCATGTCTGTAAATGAAACTGGTTCTCAAACATTTTACCTGGTAAAATAAAAGCTTTTAAAAAAGTGAGGGACTGCTGTTCTGCAGAGGCCTGATCATGAACAAGTCTGCCTACAGATACTGACTACAGAATGGAGCAAACACTAGCCTCCTCCTGTACATAGATGGCATCAAGCTGTATGCCAGGAATGAACGAGATATCAATTCACTAATCCACACCACTAGGATCTACAGCAATAACATCAGAATGTCATTCGGACTGCAGTGTAGTTGGATGGTAACATGGAGAGGGATTGAGGGGACTGCACTGCGAGAAGGCAACGGTGTAGACATTGAGGACAGCTACAAGTACCTTGGAATCCCTCAGGCAAATGGGAACCAGGAAGAGGCCACCAAGTACCTGCAGAGAGTGAGGGAAGTCCCAAGGAGTCAGCTGAATGGGAAGAACAAGGTCTGGGCAATCAAAACCTACGCCTAATGAAGCACACTGAGACTGTACACTAAGCAGGAGGAAGGAGGCTAAGGACTAGTGAGTGTCAGAACCACAATCAAAGATCCACGAGTATATCAGGAAAATGTTCACAAATTATTTACTATTTACCCACGCCTCATGTGCTTAGTAAATACCTCAGGCAGCAAAAACCCAAGAAAGAAGAGGAGAAAGAACAAAAACCATCATGGAAGGAGAGGCCCCTGCATCGCAGGGGGATCTCGCTAGCCTTAATCAGCTCACCAAGCTTGTCCATATTATTGTTCAAGCGAGTACAATGATCATGTGAACAGCTCCAACACTTAAACCCTGTCATTTCCTTTGTAGCTTTCCTGGGATTACAGACCTAACACAAGGTAATAGAACTGTCAGCACAATCACCTGATGAAGATTTTCCATTGTGAAGAGAAAGACGACCACTACTGAAGAAAAAACACTAGTAGAATTGTAAAAATGTATCCTTAACAAAACTTACAAAACAAAAAATAGCCATTTCATATTCACATTAATCATAATGAGCAAGAAAAATCAACTTTATTAGATGGTCATTAAAATTCAAACCAATCAAATGAGCTGCCACTCATCACAGTGCCAAAGGGGAAAAAATAGAAGGATGAACAGAAATGGGAGAATTTGTCATATCCTTAAATATTACTCAAACTGGACTGATTAGAACCAGTTTTCCATCTTTTAGACCAGGGGTTCTCAAATCCAGGCCTCGTGGCCCAGTGTCCTGCAGGTTTTAGATGTGTCCCTGATCTGAGTCAAATTGCGGAATTATACATCCACAGTATGCAGTCAGGCTCTCCAGAGTCCTGCTAATGACTTATATATTTGACTCAGGTGTGTTGAAGCAGGGACACCGGCCCTCGAGGCCTGGATTTGAGGACCCTTGTTTTAGACTCTCTGATGTTTTTTTTTTGTTTGTTTGGTTTCTTTGGGGGGGTCCTCAGACAAAACAAAAATCTTAACAGAAATTAAAATTCCGTCTGTATTAGAGATGCAGTCATAGGCATCTGTTTGGCTGGTATCCTACATCATTGCCCCCCCCCCCCGTTTTTTTTTTTATTT
>VUQK01014378.1:0-14857 GCA_015106715.1 Bujurquina vittata
GTCGTTCTTGGTTGGTTTTTATGAGGGCCTCGGACAACAGACTTTCCTGCATGTTCTATCTTGGCACGGAGGTCTCCATGGTTTCCGCTGCTTTTTAGTCTTTGATACAGATATCAGACACTATGGGTTTCGGTTGCCATCTTGTGCGGTCTAGACTCAGCACACTATCTAGCCTGGTCTATGCCTGTCTATGCCTTTGTTTGAGGATTTTCTCACAGGTATATGAATACGGGTGAACACACATGTGCACACATACGCATTTATAATTAAAAAAATTTTAAAAAGGGGGGGGCCAATGATGTAGAATACCAGCCAAACAGATGCCAATGACTGCAGCTCTAATACAGACGGAATTTAAATTTCCTGTCTGTCTCAGCTGCATGACCGGGATATCTGTTAAGATTTTTGTTTTATCTGAGGAACCCCCGAAAAAAAAAACAAAAAAACAATAATGTAAACAAATTTTAGTTTTTATTGAGGAAACATTTTCATTTGTTTATTCACATTTTATCAAACAATCATAAATAATACTGGCAGCTGCAGATTTCATATCCTGCATGTTTAGCTAACAATCTATTCAACTGTACAGAAACAGTCATTTTAAAACTGTATTTGACTGCTATGAAGTGTTATTATGTATTAAAATGAATCATTTCAATCATTTCTTTTGGTCGTTTGCTGTGCTGGATATGAGGTATCTAGATAGCCCACATTAATACGAGCAGCAGCACCCAACACGGGTCCAGCTCACCAGAGTCCTTATCACTGATTATCTCTTCTGGCTTCACTTCTCTATCTCTGTTTCCAGGAAGTCCAGCCTGGGACAGTAAATTCCTCAAAGTTCAGACTGTGAGTTACAGTCCTACCTCTGGCACATGTTGCGCTGCCTTTCTGGAGGACGAGGTGGAAACCTGTAACTTATTAAAGTGATCGCTTTAGAGCTGTTTTTTCACATATAGCCCCAAACTCCCTCTCTCCAGATGGGCCTCACTCTGCAAGCATCTGGAAGTTGGAGGCTTATTTTCTTCCCTGAAAAACCTGAGCCACGTGTCCTACCCTGAAGGTGAACCCTCCAAAATGTTCCTTTGCTTCTCTGTGCGTTTCCCAGCAGTGTCGCTGCACTGAGGCGGTTCAGCCCCCACAGGTGGTGCCATTAATTCACTGTTTGGTGGCTGATGAAAGTAGGCTCTGCAGAACGTGCTCTAGTTAATTGAAAGCCCTGGCACATCGTGCGCATTGTGCAACACATTTGTCTCTTGGGTATTTTTGCAGTGACACTTTCATATCAGCCCAGCGCAGCAGGAAGACGGGGAGCAAAGAGCCAGAGCAGAGCCAGCACACAGGACATCCTGGGCAAGCGACACCGTGGAAGGGCAAAGAGCGGCGGTGGCAGGAGGCCGAGAGGGTGCAGGAGCCCGTCATCCTGTGACGATGTTTTTCTTTCTCTGGATGCCCAGAGGCAGCCAGAGGCAGCAGGAAACACAGCAGGTTGTCTGAGTCATAGAGAGGATTTTATCACAGTGAGGATTCTCCACCGCTGCAAACCCCCTTCAACTATTTACCAAGTTAGCAGTTCTGTTGTTAACACATCAGAAGCCACCGCTGAGCATCTTATCAACACTTTATTAAGTCTTTAAAGAGAGCATGCTTTTCCCATTATTCCTTAACTGACTACAAATCTCTGGTTCATTATCATCCGTCTGCAACTAATAATTTCAACTCTTAGGTTTTCCCGCACAGAGCAAAGACCCGCTGAAGCTAAACTAAACCACACATTCCCGCAGGTCCACTCTGCCTCTGCTCTGGCTTCACTCATCAAGGCAGAGCACTGCAGCAGCGAACGCTGGGACAAACAATAGGAAGCAGATAGGAAACATCTTGAATGTGCATCCAGGTCTGCATCTCAACGCCGGCTTCCTCTGGCATGTAAACAAAACCCATTTGGAGTGGAAACAAGTCAGACGCTTCAAAGAGAATCCTTGAGAGGTGCTATCAGACCTGCTGCTCTCACATTTTCCAGCAGCGGAGCCCACCTTGGCTTCTCAGTGCCCCTTTTCCCACCGATGACTCTGTTTCCACGCGCAGCCGTGTGCTGTTCTTTTGAATCATAGATATGCTGACAAATAGTACGAATCTGTCATTTTGCCTGTTTGGGGCCCAGGTTTGTCTTTCAGAAGCGGCCTGGAAAAACGGAGAAAACAAGTCCCTCATAAAGTGCAAGATGGACGACTGGAAGCTTAACACAGCTGGTGGAGTGGATCTGGGTCTGAGCTCAAGAAAAACATCCCGCGGTGCCAAGCATGACATAAAGGCCATTTGTTTTTCACATGCACGCCTCTCGTCCTGCACGGTTACCTCGTGATATTTTGTCTTATAGCTGGTGAAATAATAGACATAGCGAGACACAACAAGAACAGCTTCAGTTTGATCACAGTGGAGGAGGCAACGCGAGAAGGCCCCTGAATCTGGTGCCGTCTTTCTACTAATTCTACATCTCAGATTTCACTTGGTTCCAGGCATCCTGCAGAGGCGCAGACACCAGCGAAAGCCCACGAAAACTTAACGAACAATGTCGCCACGGCTGCTCCGCCCCACCAACCACCAACATAAGCAGCTTCAGGAAAGACCCTCACCACAGTTCAAGTAGTCTGTGGTCGCTGCATCAACCCACTCTCGGCCCCTCCTTCCTTTCCAGCCCCAAACCCCCCCGACTTCAACTTTTTATGGTTGGTTATTCGAGCCGGAGCCCAATGAAGCTGTTCACGTTCCACAACCAGAGCAGAAGCGCCGAGCTGGTGGGCCGCGGCCCAATCTGCTCCAAATTATTTGCACGGCTGCAAAGCACATGGGCCTGAGTGGCTTATATAAGCCTGTGGTAGGAATATCCATCCTTCTTTTGAATTGCCTTTGCTCTTTGTCCTTTGGACTATTTTTACATCAAAAACAACCTTTTAGAGCTACGACATCTTCTTAACTTTAATATGGAAGACTTTATCAGTGACACGTGAAAGGGAGCACAAGAGCAGGATGATCACTTGACATAATCATAAAAGGTGGTTTTAATGATTTAAAACAGTTTGAGCACTCAATCACTGCGCTTAAAAAAAAAAATACTGTATCAGCAGAAAAAGAAACCCTCTTTGTTTAGCTTGCAAAATGATGATTTTTGATGATTATATGATTTTATTTTGCAGTTAGTTAATTATAAACCAGCGTGTTTGCCCTTTACAATACGATGCATGATTATTTTTACACAAATTAAAACACACACAGGGAGGAGTAACCAGGAAAGCCCCCAGGTGATGAATCCAAACCCAGATTTGAACCCTCGCCCTGCTGGAGGGTCAGGGTCACCGCCAGTGGTGACGCAGACCTCAGATGGGTCAGTTGTTCCGTATTAAGGGTGCAAACGTTAACCTGTGTGTGTGATTGGCTCGGATGAATTAACGTCCAGAGTTGAGTTAGTCAGTAATGAAGCAGCAGTTACTTTACTGGGTTTAAAAGTTTGAACACTGTGAGCTAATCATGCTGAATAAACCGTTTTTAACCACCGGATCCGGTCTGCGTACTCCGACATGCTCCCAGTCCTGATCTTCCATGATCATCATCAGTGGTCAGCAACAATGCAGCAACCCCACTTCCCTTCATCGAGTTTGAGCCTAACAGCTCCATGGTTACCTTCATGACTTGCAATGATGTCACCCTTTGACCTGTGAACTCCTGACCACTGCCATCCTCATGACCTGAGATCATACAGTGTTGCAAATGGCTGTAGATACCACTCTGCACACATCTTAGCTTTGCTGTAAAGCTATTTTGACTGCTGTAGTCAGCAGGAAGTGCAGTTTTGACTTCCTATAGGTGCAGGTCCAGTCGGGCATGGCTCTAAGTCAAAGCCAGCGCCAGCATGGCTGCAAGCATCAGTGAGTATACTGTATAAGGTAGCATCCGTGCTTTGGTGGATAATGCAAACAAAGCCTTCAGGCTGTGATGTCGCATTGCAGTGTGCGACCATCGAGGATGACTTTGTCAAGAAAAGTTGTGGCTTTCCAAAGACAATGTGCAGACGCTCGGGCTGCTCCCTGTGCTCTTACAGTAAATCTTAGAAGAGTCCAGGCACCAAAGGATCCAGTAACTTAACCTGAGCTCTTCTCTCCTCCATTCCCTCCTCATCTCGCTGTCTCTGCCAGTGTCCTCGCTAACAAAACAAATCCAATAGCCCGTCTGAAATCAAGTCCTCTCCTGGACAAACAGATGTTCAGCCAGTCGCATCTCCTGCTGTCACATGGGAGACCATTTTAGCTGGTTGACTGGAGAGAGAAAAAATGGGCAACTGTTATACCCCTGATGGCTGAAACAGTGTGGACTCTTTCAACCAATGGGGATGTCATATGAATACAAAGATGCTCCACTTCAGTCAGTTTCCATGTGCGGAAAACAACTTTACCCATTAAATATCTGTTTTTTAAAAATGGCACAAGCATTTAGGAGTAATTGCAGACGCATCAAGGAGAGTTCAGTCTGCAGGCAGAGACTTCCTGAGGAGTTTTGGTTGCCAGAGCGGATGCGAGTTCACGAGTCCAGACCAGGTGGCTAAGATTTACTCTGATAGTTAATCATCTCTCGCCTTCCTCGCAGATGCTGACGAGTCGAAAGACGTCCGGGCCCCCTTAATCAAAAAGCTTTTCATTCATTTATGGTGATTTTACGTCCCTGCCGAGGGAAAGAAAGGAGCAGTTTGATCCAAACGAGTGCGCATCCATGTGCAGGACTTCAGCACTTCACAGCTCTGAACTCTAAACCTGTCACTTTATCAACAAGCACCTTTTTCCATCAGCTTCTCTTTAATTTAGCCTCTCAGCTAGTGACCCCCCCCCCCACACACACACACACACATCAGTCAGAATGAGGAAATGAAAGTGTGATCACACTCCTTTTAATCAGCTGGCTCTTTCATGCCGGGTCATTAAGGTCTTCACCCTCTGCCTCCTCTCATCAGCTTCACTAACAGGACGTGAAATCTGACTCACTGCTCGCCGCAGCCACCTCGCCGCCACGTTTCATTCCTCTGTGACCCGGAGGAGTTCCAGGACGGGGACAAAATGTGAACGACTTAATGGAGATCAAACAGAAGAGAGGAAGAAGAGAAGGAGGGCCGAGGAAAGAGCAGACGTTCCTCTGCGATCAGTCGCTGGAGGAAACGTGCCAGAGGAGCCGAGCTGCTCTGAGTCACGCTCGCCCTCGATAGCAGCTGGACCAGTTTTCAAAGCAGAGGCGGAAAGCAGGAGAAGTTCATGTGAACACGCTTTAATTAAAGCTCTGATGGTGTGTGACAGCTGTGTGTTTGCAGAGAGAGCAGAATCTTTTCTGATGCACAAACTTAGAGAAGAAAAGTCCATTATTTTTGTTTGAGCCTTCCTGGGGTTTGAAGCCCACCGTGCACACACCCGCACCGCCCGTCACTGCTTCCTGAGACACATCCAGGACGGAGCGCGTCAGGATCTATGAAACGATTTTCACTGAGCTGAAATCAGCAGGGAAGTTTTTCTTTACACATTTGGCTGAACACAGGTCATCTTCTGACGTCACATCGACAAGAAGTCTCTACAGAGGAGGTCCAATAATATAGCTTTAACATGTCTCCCTTCTTCCTCGTTGGTGCTCAGCACACACCTGCGCTCACTTTGAGCTCTCCTATCAGACCTGTTGATTCCAGGTATTAGAAACACCTTCTCCAGCTGTTACTGTGGCTGATTATGAGTCAGCACACAAACTTACAGGCTCACAATAAAACGTGTCGCGCTGTAATGTAGACGCACGAAATCATCCTCCGTTTTTAACGCTTTGTTATGTGATGAAACCAGAACCGGAGAGATATAAAAACGCTACAAATCAGGATGCTGCGGAAAGCTTAAAGCATCGAGAGCCAAAGAAGCTTTTATTCCCGCATAAAGGCGACCTCATCAACAGCTCATTAACGCGTTCAAAAGCAGCTTTTTACTCACCTTCAGCCCGGACACGCAGACTCTGCGGCTAAAAAAGCGACTTCCGAGCAAAAAGAGCGCTTGTTTGAAAGAGTCCGCAAACACTAATAACAAGAAGAAGAAGAAAAATAATGAGGCCAGTTTGTTCCAAACGGGGAGGCTCGGAGAAAGCGGAGAAAGTGTGACAGCGAGAGGACGGAGGAGGAGGAGGAGGAGGAGGAGGAGACAGAGAGGGGGGGGCTGGGGGGAGGCTGGGAGTTGTTTTTGTCCTCAGTGGGCCTCCACAAGTTCATGTGCAAATGTGTGTGCTTTGGAAAACTTCGGGAATAAATGCTCCAGGGGGATCAAACCTGGAAAAAGGAGCAGTTCAGTGCGAGTGCGCAGGTGGAAAACACAGCTCAGATAGATAGATAGATCTAGATCTAGATAGAAACAGCTGGCTCTGTCCAAAATGAACAACACAGACCGCATCTTGAAACGTTTAATCAGGTTTAATCATGACACAAATCCAGAAATAGTCTCAAATATGTTCATTGGGGGGAATTAAAGGAGCTATCTGGGAACCAGCTGCTGTCACTTCCACTCTTTTTTTAGGAATTCCTACATCCAGGAAATCTGGGCCAAGATTTTGTCTCTATTCAGAAATGCACAATGGGAATAATCATCAATAACAGGTAGTTATCTAGCGCAATACCACCCTACTTTTTCCTCTCCACGCATAGACTGTAAATAGATGATGAACCTGCGCACAGTGACATCACACGCTGGTTTTAGACTCCTCCCTCTGAGGCTCCATTTTGGCTGCTGCCATGTTAGTTTCACGGAGGCCCAGAAGTCACTACGTTTGGAAAAGAGAATGAAGCGTTAGCCGCTATCGCTAACACGAGGCTGAACCCCCACACAGATGTGATTGGACAAGAGAGCTTGGACTAGACACAGAAACCAAACACGTGCCCACAGAGCCTAAACATTCAGAGACTGTTGCATTTGCATGCTCTCCCCCAAAAACAGCAACAGCAAAGACTGAGGAGGTCCACGGATGCAGTGAAGGAGGACTGAGGAGGTCCACGGATGCAGAGAAGGACATGCAGAGGGCTGAGGGAGGAGGATGCTGGGATAGGGTACTAAGCATTTTTGAAGCATCAGATACTGCAGAGAGGAAACTTCTCATCCACACACTGTTTGGACACCCTGGACGCAGTACTTTAAAAGAGGGTTCAGGTGCCTTAAACCTGAACCCTTTCTAATGGCCAGCAGGGGTCAAATCAACCAACCTTCACTTCCTTCAGTGAACACTTTCTGACACTTTGCTCCCCATCAGAGTAAAAATGAGAGGATAAAGCAGGGCATGGCCTTGCTGCTGGATGGACTGCAGCGTGCTCAGTTTCTCCCCACTGTCGTGTTACATTTCAAAACTCCACAATAGTGACGTCGCTCGGGCTTCGCTATAGGACCCCCATCTTTGATATACAGTTTATGCTCTTACCATGAAAGCAAAGTGCCTTTTTGACATCAAACTGTTCCTTGAATAGAAATCAGATCTTCTTAGCTGAAGTGACTTCAGTGGACCACTTCACTTGTTGAGGGGAAAGTGCGTCTGGTGCATGTCCAAACGCATGTGAGCAAGTGAACTTCTGTGATAGCTGAGCTTTGATTTGATCCTGCCTGCAGGCGTTTGCTCCCAGCCAGCAAAGGCTCGCGGACTGACTTGATGTTTGTTGGCCAGTGAAGATTTTTTATACCAGACTGGGAAACCATATCTTTATGGGCCTGTTTTTGTGCACAGAGGTACTGAAAGTTGAAGCTCTTCCCTGAATTTGGGCCACAGATGTCAGAGTGTCCTGTAGGATGTGGATTTCACCTTCTTTCTTCATGACAGCAGTGTGGCAGCCCCGTCCTCTCCAAACAGCTGATAACCGGTCCGTTCAGGACGGGTGTGCCCCCCCCCTTGCACAGATAAGCAGCTCATGGATGGAGACCTGGTGGAGCAAACATCCTCACAGTGAGGAAACCAGAGCCGGAGCTAAATAAAGTGGTTTCCTGCCGTGGACGCTGACATCACTGAAGTGCTGCTTTCAGCGTTCCTGATGAGGTCAGAAAAGGTAACTGAGCAGCACAAACATCAGCTAATGCGAAGCAATCCTGGGTGTAACTGTCTGTCACACCCAGCAAACATCATTCCCAGAATTCTAACCACTTTGGTTTCTTCATCCTGGAAAGACGTTGCCAGCGTCTGCAGCTCTGTCACTTTTATGGTCGCGTTCAAAGATCATCTCCAGATAATGAGTGTTGATCAGTTCTTGTATCCATGGAGAGAGAGGTTAAAAAAAATCTGCTTCATTTGGTGTTTAGAGTCCATTCAGAGAGAAAAGGATTATCTGACTTTATTACCAGTGATGTGCAGCATATTTTGACTGGAAATATCATACATGGAGATCTCAAATCTTCTCTAAAATATGCAGACATCATGAAGGAGCTCAGCCGTTAGGTCAGTTTTTCCTCTGTGTGCAGGTCTAAACCAGCACAAACTCCCAAATTAATACCAGTTTTTAAAACATGGCTCATTTTTATGTCAATAAAAGAACATATTTCCACCACTCGCATCACTATTTAATTTTTTGGTATGAAATGCTGCCACCTACTGACACTGTGGTGTTCATGACCACACAGATCCTCTCACCTTAGAGTCATTTTAGAAAGAAGTCCAACCTGCATAATGTTGTGTCTGGTTGTGTGTCTTTCTGTGTCAGCCCTGCATCATAATCTTACTGCTTTAAAATGAACGCACCGAGTAAATTCTTCCTGCATAAGCTTAAGATCCTAGAACAAAAGTCATTATATTTATTTATGACATTTTCATGTTTGCATGCTGACTTTGTTGTGATTGTATCTTTTTATCCTTCACAGAGACAGACAACATTTTTCAACGCAGCATAACTTTAACAATTTTCATAGATATAGAATTTCTATCAAGTTGAATTTGATGGAAAAATATGAATGTATGAACTTTGGCAGGTTTCCCCCTAAACTGTTCACATGCAGGGAAGCTTTTAAAGAGACTCTACCAGGTAAACGCTTTTGCACCAGTTTAAAATCCCAGTATCAAAGCCATCCTGCATTATTATTTATTGATAACAATGACATTCAAACATTACAATAACTGCATAAACATTTTTAAAGTACAGAAAATAGAGGACAAAGTGGCCACAAATACAAAATAGCATATAATAAATCATAATAACACTGAGAGTTAAAACAGAAAAGACAAAGTGGGAAAAAGCTCCTTACACATGTTACCTGTGCAGAGAGAAAAAAGTTGAAATATAATAAAACTGCAGCAGGAGAGAAGATGAAATCAGACTGTATGTATTAAATATTATTTGGGTCTTTGTTGCTTTTTAAGCTTAATGACAGAATTGTGATATAATAATAATATAACTGTTTTCTTTTTTTTTGCTCCCTTTTATTTATGTAGATGAATTCAAAAAAATATCAAATGTTAGGCCAAAAGAACCCAAAACAAAAACAAAGATTTTGTTCATTTATTTATTTTCAAAATAAATTTTTGGGATTTGTTTTCTAAAACTTTTTTTGTATTAATTTGGAATCATTTTTAATGCAGACACTGGCAAACTGAGTTATTAAAAACTCCCGCCGGGGAACATGTTTGATCTCAGAGATATGAGGTTAGGCTCAGGCAGGGATATGAAGGAATTTTATACAAATTAATTGTTAATTTTTTTTTCTTTGTTTTGGAGTAAACAATATTTATAAGGTACAGCAAAACAAAACACAATTGTAGATATATATCAAAACAGCAAAACAATAATGCCAGGGGGAGGGATAGACTATTTAAATTGAGTAAAGGAATCAATTCCCAAAAATATTAAATTGGAAACATAGTCCAAATGCCCTTATGGCTTTCTTATTTTTGGATTATTGAAGAGTTGCAATATAATGTTTGAATTCCTCTTTAAAAATTAAGAAGGAAGGATTGCCGTTGATAATGATACTTTGCAAGTAATAAAATTAGGTTCATAATATGCAATTGGTTTGAAAAGAAGAATCCAAACAATATATCTGTATAAGAAAGGGTAAATTTGTCAAGAATGTTTTGGGAAAATATTGTTAATAAAGTTATGAGATAGCCGCTGCCTGCCGTGACGTGTTTCCGGTGTCATGTCACCCTTCTGCTGCCACCGCATGGCTACCCGCTAACGACGCTGCGCGTGTCCAGCCTTCGGGGTCTCTTTGAGGGGAATAAGCTGAGGTTTGTGGGGTCTTTGTGGAGTTTTTGTTTCTGCGGAGTTTGATTGAAGATTTGGCGGAAGAGCGGCTGTGAAACGGCGAACGTTAGCTGTTAGCATCCTGTCAGGGTTTAAAGAGCGACTCGCACACAAAGAAGGAAGCAGGTCGGTGAGCGCGGCAGGGAGACGTGTTCATGTTGAACAGTCCTCAGACCCGCGTGTGTGCCTTCATTAGAGAAGTGTGGGACATTATTAATGATCCAGGCCGGCTGATTCTGTAAACTGACCCGATATCAGAGGTTTGCAACAGGATTAATTTGGCAAAATAAAGATGAGAATAACAGCCGAGTCACGCTGTCTGCTGTGTTTCTGTAGCACATTTAAAACTGCAGTTTAAGCAAACACGTCAATATTGCGAAATGAAAATGAGCAGCTGAACAGAAACGATGACAGAAGAGCTGAGCAGGAAGAACACTGGAGCTGACGCTTCCTCTGAATATCCATAACTACAGGGGGCTGGTGGGGGTGAAAGCCACCAGTCAGAATACACACAGGCCACACTGATCGTAATGCACAGATGCTGTGAGTTTGTGATTGACTCTTATTAGCTCCATCTCTCCTCCTCCTCTGTCCTGTCCTAACACTGGGTCATCGTCTCACTGGAGGAGGAGGAGGTGGTTTGCTGAGAGAGCTGTGCACAGCGTGGATGCTGCTCTGGGAGCATCCAAGCATACAGTCTGCAGACAGGAGCTCTCTGCTCATTCCTGCTTTTCCTGAACAGGCTCTGCACAGGGCAGAACGAGCCTCAGGCCAGCAGGAAATGCACGGTCTGCAGCTTCTTGTGTAACTTGAATATAAAAGTAAATCTTACTCTGTTCTGAGCACACACTCGTTCTTTGAATGCTGCACACAAACACATTTTAAGTGCAGGTTTCAGTCACTCAGGTGTCCAAAAGTAACAGGAGGATGTAAGTAACCAAACTGGCAACATCCTCACATTTATCAAGCTAATAAACTGATTATAATAAAGATTATTGTTTAATGTGATCGGCCACGATGGCTGTTTGAGTCCCGCGTGCTGCAAACCGGACGTCAGGTTTCGGTGGATTTGCTTACTTTGCTGCTGTCCTTTCGTGCAGATGGCAGAAGTTGTTCCAGAGAAAAGTCGTGGCTTGAAGTTTGCGGAGCAGCAACTCCTTCGTCACGGCTGGGAGCACGGTAACAGATTTCCATCTTTGTCGCGCAGATGTTAAAGCAGCAGCTGGAAGGGTTCGATCTCAGTTCTCTCTCTGTCCTCAGGTAAAGGCCTGGGGCGAGCTGAAAATGGGATATCGGAGGCCATCAAGGTCAAAGTGAAATGTGACAAAGGAGGAGTGAGTGGAGTTTGGTTCTCCTGCAGCACGTGTACGTACTGATGTCCAAACAGGCCTGAAACTTTCATTTGTAATATCTTCCACCAGGTTGGCCATAAAGAAGGGGAGCAGTTCAGCTTCCACTGGTGGGATCATGTCTTCAATAAAGCCTCCTCCAGTCTGCAGGTGGAGTCGGATCAAGTAGGCCCTAAACTTCACTCTCCTCCTCAGCACCCATCCAGCCTGCCTTCTGCTCTCAAATGGGAGTTGAGATGTTTAGTTTGCACTGGACTTCGTATACGTGTCTTTGGCTGTTTGTACAGCAGCACCTAATGTCTGTCTGACAAGTGCAAAATGACCTTTTATCTTTGGTCTTTAATGCTGAACAACTTTACTGCCGCCTCTGATGGCATGTTAAGGTCCATTACATTAACATTATCCGCAGTCACTGATGGCTGTGAGTGGAAGCAGCTGGTCCGCTCTGTTATGAAACCTCAGTGTTTTCTCTGGCACAGAATGGCATTAAGCTGAAGAAGACTGCAGAGGAAGAGGACGGGACCATCTCCAATAAAAAGCCGAGGAAAGCGTTGCTGGCCAAAGAGAAGCTGTATGGATGCTTTGTCAAGGTAATTTTTGTGTGTCTGTTAGTTCTTGTTGTGGTTGCGACAGTGCTGCAGTAAAGTCCAGAGTTCGGACTTGGTGAGAGTGAAGAGGTGACTTTCTTACAGAGGTGTAGTCATTTACTCCGTAATCAGACATTTACTCTCAGAATGCTCTTTGTGGTGATGTCATCGCCTCCTGGAGCATAATTGGTTGTTGCCTAGCAGCTACAGGAGCTCTACAGCTACAGCACGTGTCTGCTATACTTACTGTATCTGCTTGGCCCTTTAAATATACAGAACATTGTTTCAGAGACCGCACTGCTGTCTTTATCGTTTAGTGCTGCACCTTTAATTTGTTGCTTTAATCACTCCTGGAGACAAATTTTCGAGCGGTTCTAATTAGAACGACAGTTTTGTCTGCTAGAAAAAACTGTAACCAAAATGTGTTTAAAGGGCATTGAATTATGTGACACTTTGTGCTGAGCATAACACAAACACAGGCACGCACACACACACACAGATTAGTTTGCCATGTTGGGCTGACAGCAGCAGCAGCCATTTTTTCTTGCAGGTTAACACGTGCACAGACCCACACGTTCTCTAGTCGCGTGATGAAGCCAGTTTATTGCTCGGTGTGTCTGATTTTGAGTTTTGGCCACTGAGACCAAACTTCAGATGCTTCTTTGTGTTTTTAAATGTGGCTTATTTCGGTGCGCACCGACAAATGCCTGCCTCCTCTTCCAGTCCGCCACACTGCTGTCCGGTCAGGAGTGGCCGGAGCCGAAGGCCTCCGACTCCGACAGCAGCAGCAGCTCGGACGAGGACGACGACCGGAGGATGGACCTCTCCAGCACCACCAAGTAAGACAAAGCCTGGTGTGCAGAGAGCTGTCCTGGATTCACAGCATCAGCTTTATTTACCTGCCACAAGTAGCCCGCACCTGTCCACGAGTTAGATTTGAGCCCCTGAAAATGGTGGACTGAGTTTAAAAATGTCTGTAATCCCTCAAAGTTTAATACAGTGTTTTCAAGCTGGAGCTCAGAGTCTGCAGCTTCAGCTCTTCGTTATCAAGTAAATGAGTGAAGCTTTGTGACTCTGCAGGCTCTCGGACTCTGACCTGATGAAAGCCTGTGGAGGACGCACAGCTCACAAGTAAGCTGATAAATGTATCAAATACAACATGAACAAAGAACTCTAAAGTACTCGATGAGCCATTTTCTGTGCTGCTTCTTATTTTAGGGGAGCCAGGCACGGCTTGACCATGAGCGCCAAGTTAGCCAGGCTGGAGCAGCAGGAAGCCGAGTTCATGGCCAAGTATGGCAAGAAGAGCCAGCCAGCAAATGCTTCCCCAGTTTGTGCCACACCAGCTCCTCCCACCTGCTATTCACAGGAGGAGACGATGGAGCACAGAGAGAAGATGAAAAGTACTGAACAAAGTGGTGAAGTGTCTGAAACTCCTGAAAGAGCTGTCCAACCTAAAAAGAAGAAGAAGAAGAAGAAGAAGAAAAAGCTGGGCGATGATGCTGAGGAAAGAACCAAAGGGGATCTGATCCCCTCAGAAAGCTGTGAGGCAGACGATTCACGCAAAGACAGGAAGCAGCACAAGAAGAAGAACAAAGAGACACTTTCAGCGGCGGTGACGGCTCAGCTGCACACCGACAACGTGAAGAAGAAGAAATCCAAACATCACAGTGAACCTGTCGAGGAGGATGCCAGTGACGGCAAGGAATCCAGCCAATCAAATCACGCAGGACCGCAGGAGGCGGAGCTGGCAGAGTCAGCGCTCAGGAAAAGGAAAAAGTGTAAAAAGATACCTACAGATGAGGAGGCTGTTCCGACAAAGAGGAAGAAAAAGCAGTCTAAAGATTAGTGATGACGCATCATTTATCTCACTGAGTGGACGCATGTTTTCAGTGAGCTCATCAGTGTGAAGCAGCCAAAGGTAAACAGGAAGTGGGGGCGTGGTTTCTGACACGGCCGGAATACATTGGTGAAATTGGGATTCGTCAGCTTTTTCTTGGGGTTTTGTGGGAGTGCTTCCTGTTTACCTTTGATCATCATTTATTATGAGCTCAGAGCAGCTGTGGCGAGTCTTGTTAAAAAGGAAGTGTTTGTCCTCTGATCGGGGAAGCTGATGGGGACTTTTTAAGATTGCAGTTATTAGATGAAATGTGCCTCAATCAGTGCGCCGACCGACCCAGCTTTCCCAAACTGAGGAATTACGTCGGAGTGATGAGAGCTGGAGTGGGTTTGCAGCTGTTTTAAAGCTGATATCATTTTTACTGAGATGAAATGTAACGAGCGTCTCTGTGGGAGACCCCACTGTGTTTTTACAGTAATGATGGAAGTAGATGTGCAAATGAAATGATCAGACTCATTCTGATTATTTCCTTTTTTAAATCACCTTTATGTAAAGGTTTACTACATCAAAAATGAACAAATACACAATAAAACAGAAAATAATCTTCTGTAGGAGTTGGAAATTATTGACGCACTTGGACAAAGATCATTCAGATGATCGCGGCCTTCCAGCGGAGCGCCGAGGATGAGACGCCATCCTCCTTCCTCGAGCCGTAATCTTAGCCGTTAGCTTCCTTTGGTTTGGCCGCAGTGATGGCGACACGAAGCTTCATGAAGCACTGATGCAAAACCAAAGGAAGCTAACGGCAAAG
>VUQK01014380.1:0-14513 GCA_015106715.1 Bujurquina vittata
ATGAGACTAAATCCTAAATGAGGATTGGGAATGTCAAAATGCACAAATAGTAGCGATAGTTGGATAGGGTGGTTAGCACTTCTGCTTCACAGCAAGAAGGTCCTGGGTTTGAATCTACTGGCCGGCGTGGGTTCTCTCTCACTTCCCCCCACAGCCCAAAGACATGCATGTGTTAGGTTTGCTGGCAATTCTAAATTGTTCATAAATGTAAATGTGAGTGTGCATGGTTGTCTGTCTCTCTGTGTTAGCCCTGCAGTAGACTGGCGACTTGTCCATGGTGCAGCCCACCCTTTGCCCCATGACATTCTGAAGTTTAACTTTGCCTAGTACAGTTCTCCTTGCAGCTCAGCTTCTGATAGACTTTCTCTCTTTTTCCCTACGTGGCAACACCAGAGAGAGGCTGAGCCGAGTGTGTCGTGGTGGTGGTGAGTGCAAGTTTTGCTGTTATATAACAATCCTGGTCGGCTGGCTGATCACAGACTTAAAGAGCTGTGACTACTGGCCCATTACATCCAGTGAGCCAGTCGCCCCACCAGCCAAATGCTGGCTGCCTCATCAGTTTGTCTTTGACCTTGTAAAACAGCAGCCGTGCCCCCTACTTACTTTCTTTTCCCGCTCTTTTCCTTGTTTTTGTCACTCTTCACCCCCCCCTGTTTTTCTATTCTTTGGATTCTATCTGCTAATCTCAGCTATGACAACTATGGGATAAATCTGTCATTCCACTGGGATATCCACTGTCTTACCCCCACCAGCTGTTTTTACAGCGTCTAGACATACATGCCGCTACTGATAAAACAAGAGGATGGCACGGTGCGCTGCTGGACAATGACGACGTCGTGCAGTGTGGTTCTTCTCTTGCGGCAGGATTAAACAGACTCACTGCTCATATTTTTGTGTCTCAAACCAGGGTTTAGGATGGCTTTGTGTGTGTGTATGTGTGTGTGTGTTTGAAGTACATAGAAAAACACGTGCACCTTGCCTGCATGTGTGACCGTACAGCTGTACGTGTTTATGAAGATTTCACTTAAACCTATATTAGAATCACTAGTTTTGTGTTGTGTGTGTACGTGTGTGTTTATAAACACTGCAGCCGTGATGGAGCAAAAGGAGGCGTATGACTCAGTCTTTCCTTCAGCTGTTAGCCAGAGCCTCCCACCAGTCCGGGTCACAGTCGGCCAACCGAATGAACTCATCAGGACGTTTCCCATGATAGCAAGTTTCTAATTCAGTTTCAGCTGACTCTTGATATTTACCAGTCTCCTGCATGCCCTTTGGTTTCCGAATGGGATTAGTCTGCACGTCTGGGGCACATATTGCATTCAGGTTCAGGAATAGAGATGTTTACGCGGGTATTTCTGAAGCTTCAAGGCAACTTCCAAATCCCCACCATACTGTTTTCTATTCGAGCAAAAGAAACTTTGTTTTTTGCTTACTGCACGCATTGATATGATTAACTAAGGTGCCGCTGTAGGCTGCACATCTAGCCGTAACAGTCGAAGCTGCAGTGTGGGGAGCACACGTGGCAGTAATAGAGGGGTAGAGTACATGGTGCTGATGGTGGTGTTTATGGGAACAGCCTCAGCAGTCCTCTGTTCCCTGTTTGGTCAGCTGCAGTGAGATGGTCTGAGGAGCTCTGACATCACCAAGTGAAATGAATCCAGATACACTGCTCTATGGTGTAATAACAGTGTGGGTGAACTTAACCGCTGTAGATGACTTTCCCACAGTCCAGTTTAATGTTACGCAAATGCGTAGCACCCCCCAACCCCCCACAGTTTCATTTCAGGTCTATTCAAAATCAACTTTTGTATTGCCAGCCATCAGAAAGGGCGTCTTTTTATTGCCAGCATAAAGATTTCCTGCTCTTCGCCTTCCAAGCTAGGATAAATATCCTACCATTCTCGCCCACTCACTTACTAAAATGCAAACAGGGTTCAGGCAAGCAAACCACTCAGGATAGAAATCTCTAAAAGAAGGAGCTCTGTAAAGGAAACAGGATAAGTTATTGAATGTTTTTGTCATATTTAAACCCAAAGAGAGATAATCCTTTTCCAGAGGTCTCTCACACTACGTAACATGAGTCATTATTCATACACTGCAACCTGCCTCCAGGGTTGCTGTGTGGAACTTTGCTGAAAACTGGATTTGACACAAATTTGAAGTGACAGAATTTCAGAAAAGAAGAAAACGTATCTCTTAGATGAGTTAGGAAGATGTTGTCCCTCCTGCGCTGGGATATTGCCAAAACCTTTTGAGAATCAGATGTTGCAACTCAGCAGCCATCTTGTAACGCCATCTCATTTCTTATTTTCTTATTTGCTATTTTGAAGCATTATCTAAATTAACTTTCACTTCAGTGCTCAGTGACATTAAAAACTCCATGCATAAAAACTGAAGGAATATGATAAAAGAATGCTTTTAGAGTTTGCTCTCTTTGTTCCCAAATATGGGTTTAAAGCACTTTTTTCTTTGTAGTGCAGAATTTTTCCATAGATCCTTTGAGTGCCACATGTCTCTCTTATAATGTCTTTGGTCTTTAAAAAATATCTATAACTTCCTCCCCTTTGCTTTCAGTATTAGTCTCTGGGCAATAGAGTTATATTATCTGACATCCAGAAGCCATTATTTGCAGTGCAAAAACAATATAGGTAAAATTTTATTATTCATTTGGTTTGCATTGGAGTTGAATGGAGGTGAACCTGTGCCCAGACCTCCAGTCAGCTATAGTCATGACTGGATAAGTGAAAGAGAATGGATGGATGGACGTAACAGTATATACAGTGCTATGAAAAAGTATTTGCCTAATTTCTTGGGGGAGGGTTTGTTTTGGTTTTTGTGCATATTTTTTTACACTTTAATGTTTCAGATCATCAAACTAATTTAATATTATACAAAGATAATGTGAATAAAAACAAAATGCAGTTTTAAAATAATGACTTCATATATTACATTACATTGATGCACTGGATGAGTGCATCAACGAGTCATCTAGAAGGTCACAAAAAAACAAACAAACAGAAAAACACCAAGAATTGCAGGCCTCATTTACCTCAGTTGAGGTCAATGTTCATGATTCAACAATAAGAAAGAGACTGAGCAAAAAATGGCTGACCAAAAAAAGAGCACAAAGGCTCATCTCAAATTTGCTAAAAACATCTTGACGTTTGGGAAAATATTCTGTGGACTGACAAGACAAAATTTTTACTTTTGGGGATATTTCAGTCCCGTTACATTCGTTACATCAGCATAAAACTAACACAGCATTTCATAAAAAGTGCATCAGACCAATCGTCAAACATGGTGGTGGTAGTGTGATGGTCTGGGGCTGCTTTGCTGCTTCAGGATCTGGATAACTTGCTGTAATTGATGGAACTATGAATTCTGCTCTCTACGAGAAAGTCCTAGCAAGTCCACCTCTAAGTGGTTCCAAAAAAAAAAAAAATCAAATACAAAATGAGGTTTTGAAGGTGTCTAGTCAAATTCCGGAATGAAATAGCAGTAGCTAGTAGATAGCAAAACTAAAACTAAGAATAGCCTGAGGGAGTAAACAAAGAAACCAACCATGAATATCCAAAAAACTCAAAATGCTGGCTCAGTGTTTTGACAGTTATCACAAATACAAAGAGAGACAGACAACCATTCACACTCACATTCATACCTATGGGCAATTTAGAGTGACCAATTAACCTAACCCCAGAAAGTGCATGTCTTTGGACTGTGGGAGGAAACCAGAGTACCTGGAGAAAACCCACGCAGACACGGGGAGAACATGCAAACTCTTCAAACGCTTCAGTATTTATTTATTTTTTTTAAAAAAGGCCAAATAGCACCATAACATCAAATCTTTAGGAATCCCAAATCCATGTAATCATAATGATTCCTAGCTCCGGACTTCAGATTGTGACTTGCACGTCAAGCTTATTTTGTTTGAAGGCATGTATTAACACCTTATAAACTTCTTGATTTTTTATAGCTTTACAGTGTGACTGATGTGGTTTACCTGCAATTACCCTACTGTACAAGCCCCTTTATGCCCTATTTAGTCTTTTTCACTTTGCATTTCCATCTCTCATATATACCACTGAGGTTCAACAATGAGAAAAACATTTTAAAAAGAAAGAAAAAAGGTGCATTTGCATATAACAGATGGATGAGAGGAAGTGGGGTTAAGATGGCTATCTCTATAGATCATTTTCATCAAGTGATAAACAAATTGTACAGGAATGCCATGCTGTGTTTTGCCTTGGCTCTCCCTCTTATGAAAAGAAAGCATTCCCTCTCCCACACAGTATTGAATAGAGAAGTGCTCTGTGACCACACACATCTCTGCCAGGTCTTATCTCAGTGCCAAACATTTGAGCCCTCTCCCTGTTGAAGGCCTGTGGGCTATTGTCTCCCTGTCTGATCTGTGACTTTGGTTGAGAGAGGCTCAATGGGGAAAGTCCTCCATATCGTGTTAGGCTCTGGTCACTCTTAATAGGGGCTGTTTCTACAGAAGAAACGTTGAAGCTCAGGGAATATGGTAAGAAGTGGAATAAGATTAAACTCAGCCCATGTGGCTGAGGAAATTATTTGGAAATAAAATGTGTGTCTATGTTATTAAAAATTCCTAAAATACATAAATACATAAATATAATTCCTTTTTTCCTTCTTATCTGTGGATCTTACAAGTTGATTCAGCTTGGCTTTGTGCAGAATTACATCATTCTGAAGTTTTGTTAGGAAGTTGCAAGGGTTTTTGAGGTTTACATTTTTGGATAGTGTTTGTGTTTGTCAGCACATTGACAAAATTGTCCCTCTAGACCAGTTATTTAGTCTCACAGTGAAACTCCAAGCCCTATTTTTGATACAAAAAAGGAGAGAAAAGAAAGGACTGTGATGGAAATGGCAGCAGCCTAAGCAGAGCAACTCAGACCTCCCTCACCCCAGCCACCTACTCCAGCTCATCCGGGCTATCTGAAAGATGCAATCTCTCCAGCGTGTACTGGCTCTGCCCCAGGACCTTCTCCTGGTAGGACCTCACCCAAGAGGTGTCCTAGTCAGATGCTTGCAACGCCTGAACTGGCTCATTTCAATGTGAAGAAGTAGCGGCTCTACTCTGAGCCCTTGCATATGACTGAAGTCCTCACCATTTCTAAGAGAGAGCCCAGCCAGTCTCCAAAGAAAGCTCATTTCTGCCACTTGTATCCACGATTAAATTCTTTTGGTCACTACCTAGGGCTCTTGATCATAGGTGAGGGTATGGAAGAACCAGTAAATCAACAGCATCACTTTTAAGCTCAGCTCTCTTTACCCCAACAGAACAGTCCATCGTCTGCTTCCAGAGTGGGTGCTCACATTCCTGCATCATACTTGGCTGCAAACCACTCCAGTGCAAGCTGGAGGCCACTATCTGATGAAGCCAACAGAATAACATCATTTGCAAAAAGCAGAGATAAGAACCTGAGGCCACCAACGTGTAAGTCTTCTGACACTTGGCAGTGGCTACAAATGTCTATGAAAATTCTGAACTGAGTCAGTGACATAGGGCTGTCATGGTGAAGTCCAAAGCCCACAGGGAACAAGTTATTGCCGGCAATTCTGACCAAGCTCTCAAAGCGGTAGTACAGGGACCAAATGGCTTATAGCAACCAGCCAAATACCCATGCTCCTGCAGGACCTCCCACAAGATCCCCCAAGGAATGTGTCGAATACCTTCTACAAGTCCAGAGATGACATGTAGACTGAATGGGCACATTGGGGATGCGCACTCAAATGCCCTCGAGAAGATAAAGAGCTGGTCCAGCGTTCCATAACTAGGATGAAAAGCACACTGTTCCTGACTATTAGGCAGACTCTCCTCTCCAGCTGAGTAGTGTAATCCCCCTTATTAAAAACGGGAACTGCCCCAAATCTCCATGCAATGTAGCAGAGCTATGTCAACCAAGATAGCTCTACAACACCCAGGGCCTCAAGGAAGTCAGGGAGAATCTCATCCACCCCAGCAGCCCTGCAACCAAGGCATTGTTTAACCACACTTTGCTTCCTCTATGAAAGGTGTTTCGGTGGGATTGAGAAGATCCTCAAAGTATTCCTTCCACCACCTGACTATATCAACAACTGAAATCAGCAGCACCCCACCTGCACAATACACTCTATAAGTAGAGCACTGCTTTCCCCCTGAGTTACCAGATGGTTTGCCAGAATCACTTTGAGGCTGAACCGAAATCTTCCCACACGTACGTTTTTGCTTCCCTCACTGCAAAAGGCACATGACCTGTCAGATTCCTCTGGAGTCCCACAGGCTAGCCAAGCCCGATAGGACTCCTTCAGGTTGATGGCTCCCATCAACTCCGATGACCATCTGGTTCAGGGATTACCACAATGACAGGCACCAACCACCTTGTAGCCACAGCTCCACGCAGCTGCCTCAACAATGGAGGTGTGGAATATGGTTCATTCAGATTCAGTGTCCCAAAATTTTCCTAGAAGTGGGAATTAAAGAACTTGTGGACCAGAGCCTGTGCCAGATGTTCCTAGTACACCCTCACTATACATTTGGGTGCACCAGGTCTGTCTAGCATCCTTCCCTACCACCTGACCCAACTCATCACCAGGTGACAGCTCAGTTCCTCTCTTCACTCAAGTATCCAGAAGATACGGCTGCAAAACCGATGATACGATTACAAAATCAATCAATGTGATAGTGCCAAGTGTACTTATGGACATTGTTATGTTCAAACATGGTGTTTGTTATTGACAAACTGTGGTTTGCACAGAAGCCCAATAACAGAAAACCAGTCAGGTTCAGACTGGGCAGGCCATTCTTCCCAGTCACACCAGGTCTCACTGCCCTTGCCCATATCAGTGCTTAAATCTGCCGGTTGAATTGAATTCTTGAGGTGGGGCACCCTTCAACACCACACCCAGTGACTCTATGAACTACCCTAACCTCCTGTCATCTACCTTTATGCGTCATTCGGCACATAAGGGTAGATGACAGGACCTGTTCCTCAACCTGAAGATGCAGTGAAACAACCCTCTCATCTCCTAGAAAGAACCTCTACGTACAGGCGGCGACCTAGAGGGAGACCGCCAGTGCCTGCACCCTTGACTGGCAGCCAGCACACATAGCACCTGACCCCTATGACATCTCCTGCATGTCGCCTCTTCAGGCTGCCACACCCAATGGGCTAAGCCCCGACCAGGGGCTCTCCCTTGAGCTCCTTCCACATTCCTGACTCCAGGCTGGGACCTCGATCCCACCTCTAACCTGCCATCCCAGGCAGGGTAGACCCACCTTCTCTTTCTAGGCGTCCTCTGAATCACTCTTTGTCTTGCTCCTCACCCAGGACCAATTTGCCTTGGGAGACCCTACCTGGGGCAAAGACCCCAAACAACATAGCCCCTGAAATCACTTGGACACAAACCCCTCTGGAACAATAAGGTTGGGATTCATGGGTGGGACAGAGGTAGCTATGTCTTTAATCTTAAGCTGGTGTTGATAAGTGTAAATCAAACTGGAAACCATTTCAGCAAAGGAACACTGGTCTAGAAGAACCCTGTAAAAATTTACAAAATTAAATAAGGAAATGGATCAAACTGTTGCCTCTCACATCTTTTTACTAACTATAAGTCTCTGTGGTCTTCCTCTTTCTCTCCAGTCTGAAAACTCCACATCCCCAATGGGTGTTAAATATTTACCCCTGTACTGTTCTGAAGAGCGGAAATTGTTTGTTTGTCTTTTTCGGTAACTGCCTGAATATGTGTGGCCCTTCAAGGATCTACATTCTTTTTGGGGGGGCTTGTAGGCTTTTTTTTTCAGTTCGCATTGCCACTGGATAATACAGAGCTTATAAATACAAGCAGTCCTACATCATTATTTAACTTGCTGGATATGGTGAGATGGTGGACCTTGAATTTAAGTTAGTTCAAGTCTGCAGGCTCATTTAAGTTGACCTCAATGACCCCATTACACTGTTAAAAAGCTTCTCCTGACCCCTAGCAGATACAGGCCTTTTCTCAGTCCTATAAGGAAAATGCACTGATCTTTTAAGATCAGAATGCATGAGTGCATGACAGTCATACATTTGTTTAACTTGTGTTTGTAATTTGTCACCATATGTGTAGGAAATTCCAGCACACTGCATTCACTGCTCTTCACAGTGAAATATGAGAACAATGTGAGAAAGTTTTCTGGACAGTGTTATTAATGTGATAAGAAGCCCTCTCCTCTCATAGCATTAAGGAATTTCTGTATGAGGGTGCATTTGAACTGCAACGAAGGGAGTGGCTTTAATGTCAGCCTCCTTACTAGCTCGATGTTAGACCGAACGCTGTGGTAGTTGGCGGAAGAAAATTAAAAGGCTGAGATAGCAGAATGTTTAGGTTTCTAAAACTTTATACTGAAAAGTTGTACCAGACCCACCCTTTGAACTCCCTAGGAAGAAGAGAAAGGCATTTTATCAGCTTCAAAGAACTTGTACTTTCAGCTTTCTTGTTTAGCCATCTGGTGAGCTAATTGGCTGTTTCCTCTCTTCACTGAGTGTTTAGGGGTGGGCATGGCAGCAGTCCAAGGTTAAAAGCTGGCGCTGCCCAGTGGGTAGATTACAGGTTAAGGTTGCTGCTGTGGCTTCTGGAACATGGAGCTGCGGGCATCACATGTGTTGGCACCGGGTGCGGGCACTTCAGATGTGGCTAGGGCCATGTGGAAGCTTTCTAGGGTTTATCCTGCCCAGCCCAGTTTAGGACTCCCGAACGAGAGAGACGGGACAGACGGTACAGCAGTGAAACTTTCGCAAACCTGCGTTTAGACAAACAAACATAGGGATGGTTTGTGTGTATAGTGTGTATGTTTGCCACCATACTTTGGTTTTGAAGAACATAAAGCATGGAAATATAGACAAGGCAAATATTGATATTTATTCTATTAGCTGGATTCATTAAATGTATTTACCCTGGCTTGTGCTGAGAGAACGGTCTCCTTTGTACAGTATTAGGTCGATCTACAGGCACGTCGACTGAAAGGCAAACAGACGCTGGAACAGAAGAGATTGGCAGTTCTTTTTACATGCTAAGAACAAGGGTGGTGCAAAGTCAATATTCAAGTCAAAAGTCAAAAAGATGTCAAATATTGTGTCAATGGTTCCCACGCTTTCCCCTACCAAACTCTCTGAACCATGTACTGCTAATCTTTCTTCCCATGAAGCCCTTTCATGTCCCCCACCCCTGCTCTCGTCTCCTGTCGTTACCAATGGTCTGACCCAACAAGTTTTATCTTCAAACTCACAGTGTTTCCCCCTCTGGACTGCCAAGCTGCCGATCCTTTGTCAGGGATGTTAATTGGTCATTTAAGACCAGACTCTATGAATGGTATCTCTTTCACATGTGACACTGGGAGCCTCTGAACCATGTCTGTAATTATTCTTAATGATGCGTGAGCAAGAGCTGTGATGTATTGTACAGTGCAAATTCAATATTTATTTTCTTTTCTTGCATATTTTTTCTACTGTCTTCTTTTCTTTAGAGGATGTGACCTAAAGTAAACATGTTAAACGGTTATGCATTTCTCTACCTAAAGCAACACTCTTGTGTTCCAAGCCACAGACTTCACTTGCAGACCAAGATCACACCAGATTATAGGCGCATATTTTTGAGTATGAATAAAAGATTTACAGGACAGAACAGGACAGCATTAAATGTGCCTGTTATGAGATAGCTGGCTGTGGTGCACCAGATTAAACATAAAGACTACAAACACAACAGCTCTCAGTTACTTTCTTATATTGGAAGTGCACACTGGAAAGGCATGCATCTATTATTAATGCTCATAGTGGTTTGCGTTGCTCGTACTAAAAGAACAATCAGCTTACTTTAGCATGAAATAAAAGTTCTTTAAAGTACCAACAATAAGTGCCGTAGATAAATGTGTTAATATGTCAGCTTTTAAAGATGTAATGTCATGACTGAAGTTTACCTGCTGTAAAGTAGTGTAAAAATAACCTGAAATGGACAGCAGTCATGTACAGCTCCTCGGTGAGGACGCACATTTGGGTATGTTTAATTTGAGTCCTTAAGCAGCTTAAAAAAGCACTCAGCTAACATGTAAATGTTGTTTTCAAACCCCTCCCTGCATTAAATCTGAAAGTGTAAGTGAAAGTGAAATCTAATGAGTCTGAGAGCAGTTAAAGTACTATGAAAGTAGAATGTGAGCACACAATTGGGCAGGCTAATTATAGCGCTACATGTGTGCAAATCTGTTCAGTTAATCTGTGGAAGAAGACTGTTTCTCCCAAAGGAAGTGCAAGCCAATGCAAATAAAGTGTGTGTTCAGCTAATTAAAGGCTCCCGTTTGTCTGTTTGTGTGGGTGTGTGTGAGGGTTTTTTAACTTCAGTGTTCAAACGTGAGCTGCGTCTGAAGCGGCCAGTCCGCAGAGGACATCGGTAAGTGCTGCAGCGAGTGCGTCTCAGCTAATGGAAGAACATTGTGAGGAATCTGACTTTATAGCCTCATATTAAGCTCATTTTGCCTCGTGTATTTTAAGACTCTCACGTGGTCTGCTGCTGCAGACAGCAGAGCAGCAGTGCATCCCGGGCCAGCTGCTGCTCCAAACTCACACAGAGTCTGATGAGAACAGCTGGCTCTCTGAAAAATAGAAAATCTTTTTTGATAATTGGGGAAGGTTGTAATTCAGAGTTGCTTCTGTCCTTTTGAGGTCCGTTAAGTACAGACTTCCCAGAGCCTCAGCTAACGACAGACGGATCGGGGCTCGTATTTCAGTGTGTCAAATGACTGATGCCTTGTTTTTCCCGAGATAGATTTATGTTTCCATGCTGTTAACTTATGTAGTGACATACAGCAATTCCTGCTTGCCTGTAGACAATTAAGAAAACACTAAATTAATTTCTTTCAGATGTCCTGCCAAAAGGGAAACTGCCTCTTTTTGCTTCTTTCTTTGCCTCATTCTCCTGAAGACTCAGTGAGATTACTGTAACTCCAACAAACCAACAGTTTGGAAACCATCTGCTTTTTTATTCAAATAATGTATACATAATTTGAAGCTTGTCTGTCGCTGAATTTTATTATTCTGCATCTCATGCTTTTCTGCTTGGCTTTAGCAGCGGGTCCTGTGATCAAGTGCCTTTTTTTTAACAACCTCAGAACCATTTTAACACAACCAGAAACACAGAAAGTGCCGGTGGCTTGGCAAGGTTGTAAGCGAATGGTTGGTGGCCCGGGGATGGAATCCAATATAGAGACGTTTACAGCCGTGCTTCACTTCTGTCTCACTAGTCAGCAGCAAGAGCTGGCGTGTTGAAGCCGAGCTTTCACCGGGTCGCTGCACTTTTATGGATTGAAAATGCCCAACATATCATGCCTCACTTGCAGAGAATAGTGGAAGCTGTTCCAGTTTTAAATGTGGGCTTGATGCTTGTAGTGGGTTCTTTGGGGACAGCCATCCTTTCAGAAGAGCTGATCAGCTAAAGTTCCTCATCTCTTTCTAGTGTCACTTTAACACATATTCTCCTGAGTAAGATCACTGTCTCCTATTTTCCATATTCCAGTTTGGAGGTCAGGGGTGAGCGAGATAAAAGCCAAAACAGAGGTCAAAGTGGAACAGGTTATTAACCTGAGCCCTGTTATGTGTGTGGCTTTGAGGATATATGTTGGTAAATGTTAACATCACACCAGAATGTGAGCTAGCAGCGGCATCTCTGAGGGGTAGCCCCCCGCCCTCTGAGAGCAAACAGCCAGAGCAGAGGACATGTTTGACATGCCATCTCCTGCAGCTCACAGAAATAGTGGAAAATAAATGGCTGGTGAATGTATTCCAAAAATATTCATTTATTCACAGTTCATAGCATGTTTGCAAACTGTACATCTACTACGGTCTTGACTTTACAGGCCACAGAGCGTGAGCCAGAATCAGCTGCAAAGATAACTCCTTCATCATCTGTAGCTGGTGAAGCTGATGTGCTCTTGAATAACAAATTTAGTAGTCAGTGTTTTTTCCCAGTCTGAAGATCATGGGTGTTATTATAATGGTACATAATGGAGTTTAATGGTATTTTTTGCGAATGCTTGTAGGGCATGGCTTTCTCCCTGGAGGAGCGTCTCCAGGTGGGGATCCACGGCCTGCTGCCTCCCTGCTTCGTCAGCCAGGATGTGCAGCTGCTCCGAGTTCTCAAGAACTATGACATGAAGAGAGATGACCTGGACAGGTGAGACTGGTACACAAACACAGACAGGAATCTTGTCACAGTCAATTTAGAATGACTTACGCACCTTATCTTCTTCAAATCAGCAGCCACTGAACAGCTGAATTACAACTAATCCTTCATGCAGGCAGAGTTCCACATCTGAAAACCTTCAAGACACAAAAGGGATTCCTGATCACCCCTTCTGAAGTCATCCATCTCCTAACGCCATAGATTGTACCTACCAAACCTGCACACTATTCTCTCCATCTCTCCTCCTTCCTCTTCTTGTTTTTATATCTTCCATAGAGTCCAAATGAAAACTGCAATCGGTTTTGAATGCTTCATTTGACTTAATACTGTTAGCATCGTGCAATGAAAGTACCAGATGCTAACGTTTCAGTTTGAGCTCTTTGATCAGTCAAAGCCGACGTCTGCTTTACTGTTTTGAATTATCTGCAGAGTGCTGAATATGTGTTTGTGAAGCTGCCTCTTACTTCAGTCAGCTGCAACTATAATGTTGTGAACGAGTGAAGTTTGTTTTTGAGACAGGATTCAGGGTCACCAGGAGTTGGATAGCTTCTTAACAACCTCCTCCTTTTTCACCATAACAACAACACAGCATCAGCATATAAAACAGTTATTATGAGGCTGACATTGAAATTCCCATGCCCTATCGGTGTCACTTACAGTCTGTCTGTGGGACTTGAGAGCATTTCAGCTGTGAGCATTGCTCCTGTGGATCAGACTTCTGTTTGCCTGGCATTGCTCAAGCCTCCTATGTTTGCATACAGTCTGCTTTGCAAATCTTAATCCTTCTTTGGTATTTACTGCTAAACATTGTCATTCATTTTTTATTGGGAATAACTCAAAACGTCTTCTTCCCATGCTATTTTAATCTGCTATCTCGACTCCTACTTGAGGAATTTGTCTTGGTTTTGAATTTTTTCGTGACAAGGAATGGCTAAGAGAACAGCACAGCAAGCACATGCGTTTATGACTTGAAATGATGGAGTGACTCAAGTGCTTGCTGTGACTGCGCCGTCAACACAGGAAATGGATGTTCAAAGTCTTTGCCAACCTAAATACTGCAGGACATAAAACGGTACGGCTAAGGGGGAAACTTCACATCCAGTGATGCTGTTAAAAAGCTTTAACAGACTTAAAATGAGCCCTGGTAGAGCAGAGCTGGTTGATTGCTCATGCTAAGATAGATTAAGAAAGAAATAGATGGTGTCCTGGCTGCCCCCACTAGGTTGACTTTAAAGGAAACAATGCACCCAGGGATCCTGCTTTATAAAGTAGTGTGTACTGTAAATATTGCTGTTTCTTGGGTGTGGGAGTGTGCTCACCTTTTAAGGTTAAGAATGGAGAAAGTGTTCTCAGCGTTTGCCAGCATGAAATCAAACAATATCACCCTGCAGCGATATATTAGGATTTCATGTGGAGACAGAATCAGTCGTGGTTTTGTTTGATGACTGACAATGACAAGTGAAGTCATTAAAAAGTTGAAGAAAAATGTAAAATGTCTTTTATCGTGCTAAATTGAAGCCATGTGTCAAGGCAGTTTCCACCTTTTCTCAATAATGTCTTTCTTTGTGTTTCCATTCGAAGTGGGAACTCCACCTGTTTTACGCATGAAGATCAGTTCACTTACAAATCACAACGAGGTCTCTCAGTCCATGAAAGCAAGTTGTAGGAAGGTTTATATAATGAAAATAACCAAATGAGATCATCACATCTGACTTCTGTCTTTCTTTAAATTCCATCTATACTACTGTGCAAAAGTCACAGACATTCATGGAAATACAGTAGAAGGCAAAAACAGAGGCTGTGCAGTTGCTTTTTGTGCTTTTCTATCCAGGTATGCTTTTACTTTATTGGCAGTGTGTTTGGGATCACTGTCATGAAAAATGAAGCCACTGCCAATCGGACACTTGTCACTATTTTGACAAGATCCCCAACATCACCTGTTAAGCTCTCTGCTGTATTTGGCGCTTTTCATAGACTCAACAAAAAAAATGGAAACAAATTAAGTATTTTTTCAACAGGCTACCAGCAACTAAAGATACAATTTAGAAACGGTTCTTTGCTAAGTTGTCTGTTATGTGTAGACACAACACTGTCATCCCTTGAGTTAGGTGCCTTTTTTATGCTTCAGTGAGTCACAGGTGAGTGTTAAATTACTTAACAAACAAAGAAAACATTCCTCTGAAAATGATCAGGTACAAGGACTGGACTGAAAAAGAGAGAGAAAGCAGCCATTGTCCAAAAAAAAGAACCCCCCCCCCCCCAGACAAACATCTCTTTTTTCCAACACTTTCAAAAATTTCCCA
>VUQK01014381.1:0-21840 GCA_015106715.1 Bujurquina vittata
ACTTACTGTACAAGAAGCGGTGCTTTCCAAAACTTTCGGGGGAACCCGGAGTGGATCAGCTGATCGAGCGGGCGAGTGTGCAGGGAAACAGCTCCACAATGAAAAGGTGAAGAAAAATATGTATATATAATCTTAAAAAGACTGGTAGATTGCGTCATTTTGGGGGCACAAGCAGGAACTTTATACTGAATTTCTGCATAAAAAGATGTTTTTATAGCCATAAAATAGTTATTGAGGGTGGAGTGATTCAGGCGGAGCACAACTGAAGGCCTAGGTGTGAAATGCACGGCCCGCCACTGAGTTCCAGTAGCATGTTTTACACACATAAAATAGAAAAAGATAGAAATAAAGCCTCAGATTTACAATAAATATACAAGAAATATACAAAAATATACAGCAATAGAATAGAATAAAATAAATAATATAGAGCACCTTGAGGTGACTATTTGTTGTGATTTGCTGCTATATAAATAAACTTGAATTGAATTGAATTAATAGACTCCATAGGTTAAAGTTGGAACGGGAACCAAAACAGACAGACTTAAAAAAACATAAAATGTCAGCAGACTGATGGCAGTTTAGAAGTGAAAACTGTTTGATGTGTGTAACATGACAACATGCAAGGTTTCCTTCTACAACAGGATGGCAGGCTGTATTGGCTATAAGTCATAAAGTATGTTATGAAGGCGAGTATGGCAATAGTCAACTGAACAATCCAAAATATGAATTTTAACTGAACAATTGTTGATATTCTCGCTTTCAAATCAGGTTCATGTTACAACAGTGGGAATTAACATAAACCAGGTAATTCTTCTTAGTCTGACTCTTAAACATGAGCTCGGAGGCAGACAAACACACTTGTGTACTGGATGGTATCAGTGACTCATCCAGATGGTAGGGAAGCAGAGGGTATTAGTGGATAATGTGAAGGAGGGGGGAGGTTGGTGGAGCCCTCAGAAGTGGCAAGAGGGTTAAATCTCTCTGATTGGAATGCACAGCTGCACTAAGACATGTACACACACACACACACACACACACACACACACGCAAACAAGCAAATGCAAAAAAGCATATCATTACACATTACACAGCTGAGTATGGGGGTTGTACAGAAGTTTCTGGAAGTGCAGTGAGACTTCACGTAGCTGTGTGACTCAGCATGGGAAGTCTGCTACTTCCTGTCTGTCTCCTCACCTCTCTCTCTCTCTCTCTTTAAATCTCTGTGTCATAAGCAGCTCATTTTTACTTACACCGTCTCACTTTTATTAGTGTGTCTCTTTTCAGCTCACACTCCGTCTCAAAACGCTCCCTTATTTACTGGCTTTGTCTCACATTATGTCTACCTCTCTGCAGGAGCTCCTAATGTGACAGTCAGTGCAGACTCATCTGACAACTGTTTCAGATACAGTCACTCGAGTGGCAACTCAAGCAGAAAAGCACAGTGATGGATTTAAAAGACAGATAGAAAGGATTAGAGGAAAAGAGGAAAAACCCAAAGCAAGGTAACCTCGCCCCCCTTTTACCATTTTTAAAACGTATATTTAAAAAATTATAGTCAGGTCCATAATTTGTCACACAACGATACTGTACCAAATTTGTAGCTTTGCCTCTGTACACCACCACAGTGGATTTTAGACCAAGATGTGACTGAAGTGCAGAGTTTCACCTGTAATTTGAGGGGCTTAACAAAAGTTGCATGAACTGTTTAAGAGTTACAGCCATTTCTCATGCAGTCCCCCATTTTTGGAGGTTTGAGATTAATTGGACAATTGACTGGCAAGCAGTCTCATGGCCAGCAGAGCCCTGTTCCCTCATTATTTCATAACAAATGGGGCAGACAAAATATCTGAAGTTGATTCAGTGTTGAATTTGTACTATATAGCTTTTCATTGTAACGTTTAGGCACAAAGAGAAGTGACGGCCATCATTAGGCAAGAAAAAAAATTAAACCTGCCATAGAGACAGCAAGATTAAGCAAAATTATGCGTCCCAACAATCTAGAACATTCTTTGAAAGGTGAAATGCACCAACCAGCTCTGGAGGAGGCACGCACATTATTGTCAAAGTTTACAATCAAAAGACACTTTCATGAATGTAACGAACCCACTCGTTACAGTCAGGAACAAAAAGGCCAGATTAGACTGTGCTAGAAAACATCTAAAAGTCTGCACGGTTCAGAAAAATAAAAATCCTTGGACAGGTAAGACTAACTTGTTTCAGAATGATGGGAAGACAGAAGTATGGAGAAGGAGAGAAACATCATCTGTCTCCTGCAGTGTTATGACATGGGCATGTATGGCTGCCAGTGGAACCGGGTCTCTAGTGTTTATTGATGAAGTGCTGATAGAAGCAGAAGGATGAATTGAGAAGAGGAAATGGCCACAGTCTCTGCTCAGATTCAGCCACATGCTACAAAACCGATCGGACAGCACTCCACAGCGCAATTAGATAATGACCTAAAGAAAGCTGCAAAAGCAACCCAAGAGTTCCTCTAGGCAAAGAAATGTGGGTATTCGTCAAGAGCCAGGACAGTCACCTGATCTCAACCCAGCACAGCATGCTTTTTGGTTATAAATACAAAACTGAAGGCAGAAAGGCCCACAAACAAGCAGCAAAAGAAGGTGGCTGACGGAATATCTCAAAGGAGGAAAAACAGCTTTTGGTAATGTCCATGGATTCTAGACTTCAGGCAGTCAGTGACTGCAAAGGATTTTCAACTAAGTATTAATAACAGCATTGAAAATCATGTCAGTTTGTCTAAATAATTTCAAGCCTCTTAAAATGGGGGACTGTATATAAAAATGAAAGTTGATGCAAATTTCTTTTGTAAAATGCCTTGAATTGAAGCTCAACATCTACACTTCAGTTGTGCCCCGATTGTTTGATTTAAAATCTATTGTGGGCCTAATAGTAATTTCTCTCATAGTATTTTATTTTTCTCAATCACACAGGGAAAACAGGGAACAACCAACAAATATATCCTGTAGAGAAAAGGTAGCATCGCTCTAGATAAAACGGTAGAAAAGTTTTATCTTTATGAAGGCAGCAAAAACATCATGTCTCTAAACCTTGTGATTTACTTTTTTCCTCCACAAATTTTTAAGGGTCTAAATTCAAATCCAACATTGATCATAGCTGACCATTAGAACCTGACACTAACTCCCTTTTATTTAATTGCTGCAATTATTTAGATATTATTTCACTGTTGAAATATTATTTTGGGGGATTAACTGATATTTTACCTCTGAAAAAAACATCAAAAATACACAATTCTACACGACATAATCTTTTTCCATTATGTGTGTCTTTATTAAATTGTGTGCAATGACAATGAGACAATTTTTAACTGTGTGAAATAATAACAGTGGTGTGTTCTTTCCCAAATATGCAGTCCAATTAATCCTTAAGTCAGACGGGGAGTTTTATTTTGGAACTGGAGCCGTGACTGACAGAATTTCAATAAGTGGATGTTCAGGAAATTAATTGTTCCCTGTCTTCCACTGACTTTGTTCATGTCCCAGTTTAGTTTAGCTTTGTTTTCCCTAATGTGAACAGCCAAAAGCTCTAAGAGTATTTTAAAATCTGAAACTGGACCATCGCTAAATAAAGAGAATTCAAAGGAGCACTGGCATTTGGCACTTTTGTAAGAAATTAACTGTTGGGTGCCCTGGAAGCTTTATCTACCTTCGACCTATTTACTGCCCTTCCTTATGTCTGCAAAATCTAGAATAACAAGTTTAAAATAAAAGGCCTCACACTGAGTAAAAAAACAAAAACAGAAAAAAATAGCTAACCTGAAGGTGAATCAAAGGGGTTCGGGTTTGTGTCTCGATATATGTGATCGACTTGATCTACGTGAATTTGGTGCCAGTTCATCCAGTGTCTGTCCAGAAATACGATGTAATCAAAGCTTGGTTGTGTTCCACGGGTTTGGTTGAGCTCAAGTACAAAATAAATATGCGGCTGATTTGACTTTTAGAATTCATTCTAGGGAGAGATTTTCAAATACTACATGGAATATCCTGAAAAGAGTTTTATTATGTGCATATCCGATTGTGTTTGTCAAAAGAAAACCACATCCAATTATAAAAAGTGCACGTGGTTTTGCATTTATGTGACACATTTGTGCACAAACGTGTCAAGATTTTAAGTTGGTATCCAGGGGTTCAAACTTTAGCAAATATCAAAATGACAAGAAAAGACTGTTTAGCTGGTACAGAATAATTACACCATCTGCATTTGCTTGCTTATAAATACTCAGTTTCACAACACAATCATGTTTGCTACTGTGCACAAACGTTCCTGGAAAAACGAAATCCTGATTGAATCATAACAGGAAGAGGAAAGTGATAAGCTGTTCACCAAGTGTGTTACGCTCGCATCAAGAAGGCTTTAAATCCAGTTCTCTGTGGAGTTTACATGTCAGGGAATCCTTGTCAGGTATTCCCACCATCAAAACAAAAAAGAAAAGAAAAGGAAAAGTGAGGTTAACGCTGATCATCTTGTCTCAGAGACTCAGATAAAATAGATTCCAGATGATCAGAATTAGACCTTATTCCAAATTTTTTCGAAGAAGAAGAATTCTGATTCTTTGGACATGTATGCAGCACATTTGCTATATAATACTGTCTTGAGCCAACCCTTATTTCTTTATACTTTGATAGGAAAATTGTAAATATGTGCAGTGAAACATGCAAACGTACATGGAAGTACAGTATATGAGGCAAAAGCACTGTGTGTCCAGTTCCAACAAACTTGAAAGTCAATATCTGGTGTGACCACCTTTGTTCTTCATCACAGTCTGAACTCTCTGAGGCAGCTTTCTTGTCATTTCTCTAGGTAGTCTTCAGGAACAGTTCTCCAGGCTTCTTGAAGGACATTCAAAACTCTTCTTTGGATGCTGGCTGCCTTCCGTTCTCTGTCAACATGATCTCACACTGCTTCAATAATGTAGCGTTGCTGCAGTCATAATTCCATCAGTTTTGACAAGATCCCCGATGAGACTTCGATCCATCACTCTATAAGACCTGCTGCCACAGATTTTCAGTCCAGTTCTTGTGTAATTTAGCATAACCCAGCCTTTTCTCCTTGTTTCCCTTCCTTCTTGACAGCCACCCTTCCACTGACACCATTTCTGACGAGGCTTCAGTCAACAGTAGATGCAGATGCATCTCTCAGGTCCTTTTTCAGGAATTGCTGGCTTTTTTCCTTTTTTTAAGGGCACGAGTTTCAGATAGTGTTTATCTGCTGTAGATACCCTTCTGTCCTCCAAATGTCCAGTTTCCCTAAATTCTTTTTTGTAGACAAGTGGCACTCCATGCTGGGGTATGCCAAGATTTTGGTTAATAGCTCTTTGAGAATTTCCTTGTTAATGTCTGTTGGCATTTATTGTGTGTTTTTGCAACAGGTTGCTAGTAACAAATTGCCTAAATATGCAGCACAATTTAAATTTGGCTCTTTGCTAAGCTGTCTGACATTTGTAGACAGAACACCGGCTCAGCACTTCAGTTTGGGCTTTTATATAAATGAATGATTCAAAAACTGTTGCTCGAGACCGCTTTAAAAAATATCCAAGAAAGTCTGGCTCCTTGGAAACGAAATATATAGAAATAAGGGGTGGCTTAAAACTTTCGCATAGTATCTGTTTGAGTTGTGGTTCATAACTAAGACACGTACTGTGTAAACACCACACAGCTGACGCATGGCCTCTTGCCTGTTATGGTCAGTTCTGTGGTCAGTTAGCATAGTGTGGGCAGAGATGCATCAATGAAAGAAAACTTTTTAAAAAATGTCGATGAGTTGCGCGTAAACTTGGATTGCATTTGTGGAAAAATATTTTTCATCAGCCACGAACAGCTTTGGGCAAATCGAGTCTTTTTTAGAATCGGGGGTAAAAAAAATAAAATGTGTGCGTGCAGTCAGTGAGAGAAAGCGCCTTTCCAAAAAGAGACCAAAGGAACATCTGTGGCTGTAACAGTAGGTATTTGGAGGGTTGTTGCTCTGTGTGATTGTTCATGTATGTGCTAATATAATATCACGCAGAAGGTTGCCAGATGCTGTTATACAACACCAGATTATATTCCTGATGTTGCTATCATTACTGCTGCTATGACACATCATTGTCTCTCACCCTCCCAGAGTCAGTGTTTGTGCACTGCTCTCTCTCTGCCTCTGTGTGTGCGAGTGTGTGCGTGAGTCTCACTCCATCTTTCTTTCTCTTTGATTACCTTTATTCCTCTCTGCTCAGTCTCTCCCCTGTTTCACTCTCAGCCTCTCCGAATCAGTTTGAAGTCTACCAGTAGGGGTGCATGTGGGCTGCAACCTGCAGGTCTTTGTATCGAAAATGAGCGTTACATTTTTCAAGAGGCTAGCGGGCAGTCCCCTCTTGTCTGTGTGTGTGCATTTGTGCGTATGTGCGTGCACGTGTGTGTGTGTAGATAAAATCAGACAAGGTGCAGACAAACGTAATCACAGCCATTGAGCAATCACGAATCCTTTTCTTGAAGGCATTCCTTCATCAGTTTCATCAGATCTTTTTTTCTATTCACGTCTGAACACAGGTTGCATTCATTTTAGGTGTTATGACACAGAATCCAAATTTATTGATGAGAAAGATACACCAAGGAGGCAGGATGAAATAAGAGGGATTAATCTGAATGTTTCTAATCTGTTGAAGTAAACCAAACAGCTAACAATTCAAATAGGAAAGCATTTAGACCAGAATGTGTGCTTGAATCTTTCTTTAATTTATTAGACATATCTGTGCAAGGACTGCCATTTTGTGTGTGTGTGTGTGTGTGTGTGTGTGTGTGTGTGTGTGCGTGTGTGCGTGTGTGTGTGTGTGTGTATAAATGAGCATCATGCTTCAATCAATCAACTGGAAACATTCCTCAGACATTCTTACTTACAGTATATTGATATGACTGAATCAGTTGCTGGAGATTTGTTGGCAGCACACCCATGATGTGAATCTCCCATTCCACACCCCAAAGATTCAACAGGTCTTTCTAACAAAGTGGTCTCTGAGTGTATATTTTGTTCCTCTGGTTTAAACCTTTCAAGGTTGGGGATACTAGAAGTCACCCGCAGACCCACCGGTGCTAAGATGGCTTTGCTGCTGATACAAATATAAAATTCCAGGTGCTGTTGTAACCCCACCGGGGCAAGACTATTAGCAAATCAGCTGTGCACTTCAAGTCATAACACACACACACCACACACACGGACACAGGTATCGTTCACATGTCAACATCTGTGAAGCACAGATTTCCTTCTAATTCTGGCTGCGATGCTGCTGCAGACTCTGTGGGCGTGTGTATGTGTGTGAATTATGTAACTGTTTCCTCTTTCTTTTCTTGTTGTGTTTATGAATGCACAGATATTTTTTCCTCTCCCATACCCTAATTAGAAAGATTACATTGGCATGCAGACAGGGGTGGCAAAAAAAACATAAATAACTAAAAGGGAAAAGCTCATCCTTTTCTTTTTCAGCAATTCTGTCTCTGTCTAACATGTGTTCATGCCTCTGTTTACTCTACTCACTTTGATTTCAATAATACATTAAAAAAATGCTTACTTTAGTTGCTTTGTGCGATACGCTTGTCTGCTCATGTATGGTATCGAACCAGTTTCTGGCGGCTCAGGAAAGCCCCCTGGGAGAAGCAGAACATGCGGGGTCTCCCCCTCCTCACATACGCCAGCAGGTCTAATGAGAAGATGCCAGCCAGCAATGACACACAGGGGGAGGAAAAGATGGACAGACACGGCACTCTGAAAGAAAGCTAGATCAGAGGACAAGGTTAGCCCGAGCAGAGAGAAACCGAGCTAATGCCATCGCCGTAGAGCTCTTCCTAGACTTTGTGGTTTTTATTTGTTACGTTGTTTTTGAAGTCTTTGTTGTATTTTTGCCCTCCACACCTCAAAAGCTCATATGCCAGTTAAAGAATGGAAAACTTCCAGATGATTTTCCTTGAAATTTCTTCATAGGGGACGTGGCTTTCTTCGAAAATCCTTCCATTTCTCTTTCATTGCTCACTCTAAACCCTTTTCTTTGTTACATAATGTAATGCACTCTTGCATTAGTAGTCCAACATGAAGATGTACTTTTCCAAACAACATTGATATATATTTCATAAGTACGCTAATGAATAGATTATTAACTTTACTTCTCTGAATCTAAAGCGTACACAGTCTCAATCAGTCTGGATATTTAACTTTATCATATTCTAATACTGTTCGAAATTTTAAAAAGGAAACATTATTTTCTGTGCGCTGTGGGTTCTCCCTGGCTGCTGTGTTTCAAAAACCCCACTTAGCAGGATCAAGCAATGACATGAGATGAGAAGGAGACGAGACAACCAGGAGGAAAAAGGCTGGATGATGAAAGTGTGGGAGTCGGAGTGGAGGATGGTGGATGATGGGATTGGAGGTGGGGGCTGGGGAGGGGTGGTAGGAACAGCCAGAGATGGCAACCTGACAAAGAAGTATTGATTATATTTGGGACGCACACACAATCCTATTGATTTAGCGTGGTGGCAAATGAATTGCAGTGTATGAAGAGATGTTTTCCTCCCCAAAGATATAGGACTGTCTATTATTTGTCCCCTTGTGGAATATTGTGTAAATACAGGTATTTCTACTCAGGACTTTTGTTGTGTAATAAAAAAGAAACAAGCTGACAATATTAGACACTACTCTCCTCTGAAACAAAACAAGCTCCTTTGGGGGGGCTGGTAGAGATAATCAGTTGGCGATGCTGAGAGCGAAACCCAGGTTTTCAGGCTTTGTCCACACAGCTGAGCAGGGTGTGAAAGTGGATCCCACATTAAAAAAATCCTCATAGGAGCCATTTAGGGCCCAAGCCTACAGTAATGAGGACAGCAGTCCAAGTTTGCATGAGCAAAAGCCTGGGGAGGGAGACAGACAGGTGGCAAGGAAAGACAGGTGTTGGGTGGGGGTGTGTTGCAGAGCCCGAGCTGTCTGCATGCTCTTCGCTTTTTCTCACAGCTGAGAATGAGAAGTGACACATGCACAAGCACACACGAGGCATTTTAGTACTTTAATTGCTTACTAATGTATCGTGGTGGTTTTACCTTAGAAGATGCAATCTCCTGTTGCACACACAGATAACAGGAAAGACTGATTGAGCTGGGCTTGTGGTTAAAGTAAACCCTGGATAGTTTGCATTTTCAGGGTAAATGGACTGGTACTAATACTGTATAGTGCTTTCTTACTCACTTTGAAAACTCAAAGTGCATTAAACTACGTGCCTAATTCACACATTCACACAAGCACTTTTTTCTAAGCCTAAGTGCTTTTTTCGCACACACTCACACTGTGATGGATGCATCGGAGGCAACTTGGAGTTCAGTATTTTACCCAAGGACACTTTGACGTGCAGACTAGAGGAGCGGGGGATCAAACCACTAACCAGTTAGTAGATGATCTGCTCTGACTCCGGAGCCACAGCCGTCCCGGTGATATGATGATTTCATAACAATGGAGCCTTACTGACATGATGGCTTCTTCACGAGGGGGCACAAAGGTAACATTTTTAGAACGCCCATAAGTGTCTCCACTGTCCCTTCAGTTTCACAGCATCAAACAACTCTTTAATTGGCTTTCAGGGACATGGCTCCACTGCCACAAGTCTCAAAGGAGAACGTCAACCTTTTGGCAAATTATAATTCTGGTCAGCTTAGTGATGAAAAATGTTGGCAGCTGTACATGTGCCCAGCATTTATACATTCTTTTCCAGTATAACCGATGCTCCTAGGTGACCTTTGCACTGCATAAAATGGCTCAGAGACAGTACTGTTTAATAAAAGACTGTACTACTGACAGAGGGAGTACAAAAAGTCTTGGCCAAAAGGTTTTCAAGACCACAAAGATGTTGTCAGCTGATGGCGTCTGCAAAAATGGCCAATTTTTTTCCTATCCTGGCTCATGTTTTAGTCTTTTGGCATCTTAACTAGGAATTTAAGAAGCCGAGTTCTGAGAGCTTAAAGGAGGGAAGAAAGATTTGTGGCGTGGAGAAGCCCAAAGTGTCACATCTGGCTTGATTCACCCAGCACTGGATTTTTGGGTTTTCAAAACTGGCAAGCTGGTCACCTTGTTTACTGGCTGCATGCGCCTTCGCAGCACACAGGCTATCAAAGCTGTATGGGTCAAATTTGATACAATTTACAGCATTTTCATGTTCGGTTCAAAACTCAGTGAGCCTACTGGTTAACTACAGAATAATCAGGCTAAGTAAAGACAAAGACACACACAAAGATTAAAAGGATTACGTCAGATTGTTGGCCTGCCAGTCTACTTAGCTATTATGTAATTTATACACACACAAAAAAGCAAAACAATCCCCCAAACTGCTTCCTGAGCACAGATGCTAAATATTTTATATAATGCTGCTACCAAAAAGTGTGCACTGTTAAATTATGAGATAAAATACCCTTTGATTCAATCTCTGAGATGCTTTTTATAGCGAGTATTTGGAATATGAAACGTGTGCTACATGTTAAACAAAATCCATAAACCCATAAATCCATAAATGAATGCCTTAGGCCTAAATCTCAGTTCCCAAGTTGACCCAAACTAAAGCGTTCATGGTTCTTGCCAATTCAAAAAAAATATTTGATTCATATTATCAGTCCAATAAGCAGGCATTATCAATTATTATCACATATCACCAGGAGGCTTCCTCCATCACTAGTAAGCTTTCTCATTTATGGAGGTGGTGCCACAAGAGCTATTGTGTCTACTTCAAGAATGCAACAGAGGGGTTGGTGAGATGGCAGAGTCTTCACCTTTTGTTTTAATTGCTGTTTGTTTTTTAATACTTGCAACACTTCTACAAGAGATTTGATACAGATGACCTCACATGACCTTAAAACTTTCCCACATAAGCTGGTTTAGTTCTGTTTATTATAATGCTGCGTGCATATTGATCCACCTTTCGGCCCACTATGGCTACAGCAGGAGTGATTACATCATTTAGTGGCTATTTAACTGGGTGATAACATCCACAGTGGATGCCCAGTGCCCACTTCCTTTGTGTCTCTGGAAAAATAACGGTGATCTTGTTTTTCTGTGTTAGTGTGGAGTGTTAAAAAGACTTCTATATCACAAATACATTTGGGATTTTCTTATTTTTTCATGCCAGATCAAATTTGGTGTTTCTGAATGACACTGTGCTGCTAATTTCTCCTCTAGTCAGGTGTCTGATCTAAAAAAATCCCAGAAAGATTCCAGAAGGAAGTTTTGAAGCTCTCTGATTCTCCCAATTATGGTGTCGGTTACTCTGCCATCCCTGAGAGCATGGCTGCCCAGGAGTCAAATGAACAGTAAAGCACTTTCCCAATAGAAAGCTCCATCCTATATCCGATTTCTTTCACTTTCCTCTTTCCTCACTCTTAAATGCTCCTAATTAAATATAGTGTATGTAATTGTGTTTGATCATGCAGGAGTATGGGAGTTTAACATGACTGTCAAATCAAAGTGTGCAGGTGCCAGTTGCCTGCTTGAGTAGGGCATGACCTGTGATAAACAAATTGGGAAAAATGATGGTAATTATGGCCATGTTTCGTCACACACAAAAGCAACATTTTGTTCAAATATTGTGCGCAGTTTGTCTCTGCTGCATTAAATGCCTGGGAGCTGAGATAAGATTTAGGATTAATGCACTGCATAACAGTGCGTTTCACTTCAGTGACATCAAACACACACACAATACTTTCTTTTGCTGCTTCTAAGCCGGCGCCTGTAAAAGCAAATTTTCAACACTCAACTCATTTCAAATAAGTGCCTTATCATTTTTTAAAAATCATTTCATTTTCTTTTCAATGACTCCGAAGGGTCCACATTGTGGAGAAAAACTACGAAAAAAGTTCTTTCTTTTACTTTTTTGTCTTTTGGAGTCAGCGGGTGTCTTCCTATATCTTTGTCTACGCTTCAGGATGAAGTTGAAGACTAAAACCTCTCTGCTGGAGTATACTCCCAGCAGGTACCAGCCTTTCTTTTAACTTTAAAGACATATATATGAGAAATAGGCACCTTTTCCGCCCCTCCCGCTCCCCTTTTGTGGTGTGGTGCTTTCATACAGAAATCCTTTGTGTCAGGATTACTGTAAATTCTTAAATTTGCAATAACAAATAATATTAACCAACCGACTGCGCGGGTAGCATTCATTTCTCTCTTATCGCGCCGTCTGCATTGTGATCCATTAAAGACCGCGCTGGTGCCCGCCCAGCTTGGCACGTCGTGCGTTTTTCGCGCCCGGGTGTGCGTCTCCTACTGTGCACTGAATTTCTAAAGCCGGGGATCACGTCACGTGTCAGGGCTCCCGGGTCCTGGGCCAAGTTTTTCCGTGTCAAGACCATCCACGGAGCTTCAGCGCAGCAAGCCACACGCCCAGACCCTCCTGCGCGCATCTCCGCTCCACGCTGCGTAACCAACACCTCAGAGAGGACGGATGGATGGAGGCACGGATGTGGATAGATGTTCCCGTTTAACTGAACGCGCCAAATCAAGACCACTTTAAGTGACTTATTTGATTACTTCCAGTGATTTCTAACGATCCTCGGATTACCTTTAATCTCTGGCAAGCCAAGGAAGGATTTTTTTAAAGAGAGGGAAGAGAGGAAAGAGAAAGGGAAGCTCCGGGTTGCTGAGAAAGGCTGGGTGCGCTAGAAAGACGGAAAGTCACGGATCATGCTTATGGGAACTTCCGATTCCGTCTTGATAAGGTAGTTTAAAAGAATAAAGTTATTCTAATTGCATGTAATGTTTGCAGACGTACCGAGTGCAGGGTTGAAGCCACTTTTTAAGGGCGAAACCCGAAAAGGCACAGAAGATGGGCGCTCCGGCGGCTTTTACTTCCATGAATACCATTTGAAATGTGTATGTGAGTACTTTTCAGAAACAATTCACGTTAAGGCATATTTTATATTCTTCGGTGTTTACAAAAGAACCCCTTCGGGAGAGCTTCCAACTGTCTAAAGCGTCAGATGCGCTCTTCTCACATAACAGCAAACGGCGGACAACAAAGCCCATAAAAAAAGGCCCCCAAAGAGCAAAGTCTGTTATCTGGATTATGATGACTAATGTTTTGTTCTCGACGTTATTCCACTTATAGCAATAATCAGTATTAATGTGGAGGGGGGGGGGGTCGTCTTTTTTGGCGCATTCCCTGCCCACCATTGCCTGGTGTGGGCTAAAAACCTTCAGCAGACCAGAGACAGAACAGTCCATCTGTTCAATCACATAGCAACAGGAAGAGCGAGGGAGACAGAGTGAAAAAACATCCCCGCTATTATAATACTCTTCTAGTACTCACACTTAATTGTTACCTAATTTCACTAAACACATTTCGCATTTCTACTAATTGCTGCAACAGCAAGCAGTTGTCAGTCTGTGTTGCTCAATGGTGCCTTTACTGTGCTATTACTATGGCTACTATGAAATTCACCAAAGCTTCAGGCTCTGACAGAGACTCCTAGTCTGGTCTGATGAGGACATTTTCTTGTTCATTTTAAGTGGAAAAGAACAAAACTGAGTGGAAAGATCTTTTTGAAATAAACGGAGAAGCTCTGCCAGATTTGTAAAGGGACTGTATTGGAAATCCCTGTTTTAGATTGATTGGAGGGTGCTGCTGCTGAGGGATCGCAGGAGGAAATGGCCTAAGTGTTTATTTGGCTCATTTTGCGATTTGTCTCCAGTTGCTCTTTTGCCAAGTTGATCTTTCACTCTGTTCTTTTTTCTGTCACTGTCACTCTGCATCTTGGTTAGCTGTCTTTCCTTTACCTTCACGTGTGCCTCTTTTGTCTCACTGTTGTCTGCCTTTCCACTCCCACTCCCACTTTCCGCCTCCCTCTAACCTCCTTCTCCCTATGACCTCCCTTCAGAGTGGCTCTGCCTGATGCTCTATCATGACTGATGGCGAGGGGAGAGCGCGCATTCAGTACGCAGAGTGCCAGGAGCTGGAGGAGGTGCAGCAGGAAGTAAGGCTTACTGTACCGACACCCTACAGGAATGACGCCCAAGGTCATGAAGCTGACCCAGGAGGAAGATGCCCGGATGATGAGGAGGAAGAGGAGGAGGTGGAGGTGCAGAGGACGCGAAGGAGGAGGAGGAGGAGTGGTAGTGTTCAGGGAGAAGGAGGAGATGAGTGCAGTCCTGAAATACAGGAGGATGAAGAACAGGAACAGGAACCGGAGCTGGAAGTGGAAGTTGGACCAACACTGGGAGTTCGCATCATGGCTCCCATCCGTGATCCAGACTGCGTCTCCGAGGAGGAGGAACAGCAGCCGTATCCGGCCCTGGCCCCCGTGGCCTTCTTCTGCTTAAAGCAAACAACGAGGCCTCGCAACTGGTGTCTTCGCATGGTCTGTAACCCATATCCTTTAACGTGCTGGAGAGCTAAGCCTGACAATCGGTAAGATTAAATATGCCCTCAGTAATATTGGCATGGCTGCAGAGACTGTATATTTCAGTTGTCAGTAGAAACTTGCTGTTACTATATAACTACACAAGCACACAAAATACTCCACACTGGTGACATCTTTGGGTATATAAGATTCAAATGAAGGGCGTGTCTTGGTGCAGGTGTCATGAACGTAGATGTTATTTGTATAATGACTGATGTGAGATTTGGATGGCTTGCATTTTAATCTTTTGTGCAACAGTTTGTACTTTGCTTGTGTATCTGAAAGATTGGTATTATAGCCACCAAATCTGGTGGGTTGGTTATTTTTAGATAAATCATGTCAGTGCAAGAAGCAGCTTGTCTGCTATAGGACCCACTAACAGACCTGCCTGAGCCAGTACATTTGTAGAACCCCTACAGGAAAGTTTGTTTTATTTGTCCAAGTCTGACTACCAGTACTAGGCCTGTTTGCCATCATTTTCATGTTTTTATATCACACGTGTGCAAGTATAGAGTCAAAGTGCTGCATAACCTTCCTCAGAGCTGCTTTGTGGCTAAAATTCAAGCACAGATTCGTTACCTGCGATATATTTTTGAAGCTCATCGATCAGTTCCAGCTCCCTCTACTAACAGTTCTGGCAGCCATTTTATTCTAATAATTATTTTAATTTAATTTCAAAGTGCCAAGTCGTCCAAGTGAAATCACTTCTTAGGTGCTTGTGTCTGCTTTACAAGCTATTATTACCCCCTCAGCTGAACATCCTGCTGGGATTATTCTCATCTGTGGGTTGTTTTAACAGACTGGAGCATAAGAACATAATGTGCATCCAGATATGAGCGCTATGAAAAGAAGCTGAAGATGAACCGCTGCAATGCCTCTTTTTTTTCATTCGTGATGTGGTTAAGTGGGTGGTGTAAAAACAAAATTAGGACCTGAGTCACATTTATTTTTCTGAGTGCTTCCTGAGTACCTGGAATCTAATATTGATGGTACTCAGAATATAAAAATACAAGCACGATTATAAAAGTAAACTAAACTCATTCTTTCTCCTAGATTCTGCCCTTTGTCTTCCAGTAATAAAAAAACTAACAAAACTGAATGATACTGCAACAGTAACACACAGTATTTTGCTTTCTACAATATGCGTGTTTTCATCTAGTTCTGTGGCAGTGGAAGCTTGAAGGTGTGGTGAATTCAAGGAGGATGGAGTTGGAGAAAGGTAGATAAGCAGCTAGATAAAGGGGCAACCACTCTCTTTGTCTTCTGTGCATTTTGAAGCCAAAAATCTAAAAAACAACTTTGGAACAGTTACATACAAACAGTTCCTTTTTGTTAGGCGCAAAGCTACATGCAAAGATTCATTAATTTACCTTTGTCATTAAAGATGATCAGCCCTAGAAAGTGGATTCGGTGAGTCATACCATATTCAGACTGACACTGTGACGCGGGTCAAACCCACGTTGATCATCTGTCTGAATAGGTCAGTGTGCGTCAGCCAGTTTCCCCTCACGACCCTCCTCTTGAGAAGATCTGAGCATGGCTTTTTAGTGCTCAAAACAGGTTAACTAACAAAAGCTCAAAATTAAAAGAGAAAAATCAAAAAAACTATAGCCAGATATACAGGATATATAGATGTAAGTGAAAACTGTGAGCAATTGTGACATTTTAACATTTACACCTTGTGAACTTTGTGGACAAATTAAGTTTTGTGACAGTTTTCAAAATCACCTCAAATTTATGTACTGCTGTTCTGATCTTAAATATGCACCAGTAGTATCAGTATTGGTCTGATGCTACTTTAAGCTTGTCACAATACTAGAATTTCAAACTTGATACTGACACCTGGAAAATACTCACTACTCAATACCATTTTAATACCACAGTGAGCAAAAAAGACAAAATTAAGATTTAAAAAAAAAGAAAAAAAGATTAGAACAGTACGGGCCCGTGCAAACGTATTCAGCTCCATCCTTGTCTATTTCCTTCATTTCTGGTGACTTGGCACCATATTTTTGTCGCTGATCAAATAGAGTTGGTAAGGTGGGCTGCTACTGTTTTGGTCTACTTGCTGGTACACTTCTCAGATTCAAGATGGGGCTTTGAGAGAAACATAACACGTTCTCGACACAAATAATTGTGTTGTCCTCCTAAATTAACTCTGTTAATGTTACAGATGAATGAGAGTGATAGCTTTTGCATCCAAGCTAAGTTCCGCTGTGTTCTGCTAGTGAGGGGAGGGGCTATGCTAGTATCAGTACTGTTGCACATGAGTATCCAACCATACTGTAAGTATCATCTCTGATGACATGCCTATCTACCTCCAATGTGAGTCACTGTAGGAAATTGCCTTTCTGCAGCATTTTTGCACATATTTGAAAACTGAAGCTTTGCTTACAACCTAGATCGCATAATCAGAAAATCTTTGTCCCTCATGAGCTGACCTTTAAGTGAAAAATTGGTGGCCCATGACCCCACGCTACAGTAGATTAAGTCCCTTGATGATATTGCTTCAGCTAGAATAATAAGAAGACTTCTGTACAAATGTCCTTGAGAAGAAAACCTAGTGGTCCCTTGTGGGGTAAACTGCCAGTCAGCCATCACCCAATTGATCACGTATCTCTAAGCACCATAAAGCATCTCTACCAGCTTCCTCATTTCATTTTTGTGGCTTGCACCAAACTCACAGGGAATTTCCCATGGGAATAAAAATACCATTTTTATATCTTTTCTGCTCGCTGCAGGCGCTCAAGAATCCAGCCGTGAAAAAGTAAGGCACGTGATATTCTCTTACAGAACACGGTAAAAGCTCATAGAAATATTAAGATGGGACTGTCCTGCAGCGGGGAAGGCTGCATCTAAAATTTTCTGTTAAATAATTTAAAGGGGATTGAATAGGGCAGACATGTGTAGGCCATTTTAAAATGGCCTTTTTTTTAAGGACGTAGAAGAAAGGGGTTAGGAGTTCTTGTTGGGTCTTTATCATCTAACACAAACAAGAACAAAGTTTGTATTTGGATATTTTACATTTTGGACAAAGAAATCTTAAATATTTTCACATTTTTTGCCACTTTCATGTATTTTTCAGGTGTCCTGGTTGTACAATACAACTATGTGCATGAAAATCTTTCACTAAGATGAACAAATGAGGATTTTATTTGAAATCAGAGCCAACTGTAGCAAGTAGATGAGGAACAAAGGAAGTCTCCAAGGATTAAAGCATGTCCGGTTAAACATGTCGACACGTAGGACTTTATGGTTTGGTAGCCTGCAGTCTGACAGATGTTAATGTTGTGTTACATTATGTCTGTTGTGTTCACAGCGCTGTAGCAGGGATAATACTGCAGTGGCTGCTGAGGCAGACTACTACGAAGCAGACGCTCCTATGGTCAGCACATGTGCGCTTCACCGCTTGTGTGCTGATCACATGTCTTGATGATTTCTATCTGAGTGCAGATTTTATTTTCAAGACATGTTGTTCAAAGCTGACAGGATGGGCTGTTTGTACCAAGACAGCGAGGCTAATGAATGAGGCACGCACTGTCACATGCTCGGCACTGCATTATAACTGCTCATTTAAGACTGGAATCAGGTTATGCCGTAAGAGCTGATCTCACCGGACATCTCTCTGTGTTGTATTCCTGTGTGTCTGCGAGTGTGTGGGTGTGCGCGCAGAACCCACAGTTAGCCGTGCAGAGTTGGTGGTCCACAGTAGGTTATGTAAATATTTTGCGGAGCATAAATGCTCTGCCACTCAGCAGCACAAAGGAATGAACACATTGGGAAAAGCGTGAGTCAAAAAGCAAGGAAAGAAAAGGAGGTAAAGAAAGTTACATAAATGCATACAAATTTGTAAAAACCTATTGTTTTTCTACATCCATGAATCTACAATCCATAAATTTCAAACAAACCAGCTCCGAATAAAAGTGGATTATATCACATCGCGATTCCCATACTGTGGAGTAAAAATATTGAATCTGCATTGGAACAGTCGTTAATCACCCGCGACAGTAAAAACAGGTCAACTATTGCTCACAGTTACCAGAAAAGCATTCGTCATTCATGATGTTTATCATATTTGCTCATCACCAGTGATGAACTAGCCTGCTCATGTCCAGAAAAATGCACGCTTAATTGAGCAATTGATTGATTAACTTGACCTGTTTATCGCGGAGTACACTTGAAAGATAAAATTGGCATATTTTTTATTAATTTTTTTAACTTGACAAAAGTCCAACAGAAGATGAAAATCATTATAAAATATATGGGTTTAGGTGTTGCCCGAGTACAACATGCATCCACTCGTTCTCTGTAAATTCTCCTCAAAGTTGTCTTCTCCTATTCTCAAAAGTGGTACCACAGCCAGCTGGTTAAGGGGCATTGAATGCCCCACGTGCCTGAGTTGGACTTTTGTGTTCTCTTGTGCAGCTTCATTGGGTGACATCTAGAAATTATGTGACTACAGTGCATGTGTGTAAACTTCCGAGGAGTAACAATAGCCTAAAGAAGCGTGGTTAAAATGAATGGAGACAGTTCATTATGCTGTTAATGCTGCTTATCTCAAGGAAGTTTCAAGACTGTTTAAGCTCAGTGACATTGGCAGAGAATTTATTGGCAACGATTTTTGATAATGATACATGCACCATGCAAAAATGGGGAAATAAATTCCTGTACATCCATTGAAAAGGTTTCTTTCTTTCTTTTGTTTAATACAAGTGCATTCTTTCCCATCAATAATCAATTACTTAAGTGATAATTAACTGATTATATAACCAGCAGTGTGAGTTCCCACTGAGCAGAGACCATCCTAAAAGAAGTCCATCCAGGAGATAATGAAGAATAAACAGTTATACCTGAAATACGATCTCAAAGTAAACGAAGGAGAACAAGAATGAACATTTTGGAGTCGCTTATTAGACAGTGTGAAAGAATAGCAACCTGATTCAGGCTGATTAGATCCAGTTCAGGGGCCCAGGCAAGATTAATCCATTACAGATGAGTTGATGCATCATGCTATCAGTCGTCCTATGCCACTTGCACTTCCTTTGTGATATGTAATTCTGCACAGAGACACACACACACACGGATCAGCTGACTTGTATGAGGTTGCAGATTGATTTGAGGACTTTAGGTAGGGAGTTTAAAAAAAAAAGAAATGTAGTTACTGCTAAAAACATGTGAGAGTCAGCAGTTAAAAATAAATCAAGCGGAGATGGTTTCTCCCTTTATTTGAAGTTTTGATGGATGAGAGCAGATTTATAAATCTACAGACAGGCTTAAAGCTGCATGAGATTAAATCTGCTGCATGCAGAATGTCAATCAAATCTAGCTTAGATGGAACCAAGGAGGCCTGTTAATGTGCAACATGCATCAATGATTAAATGACTTTTAATCAGCCGTCTTCAAGGCAAGAAAGTTGATTTGGCTACTTCCCTTTACTCCTCTGTTTCAACCCCCCGTTATATATGTATGTCTATTTATGTCTTTAAATGACTTCATCGCTGCAGTGTGCAGGATAAAGAGACTTAGCCTCCAAATTAGCAGGTAGTCCTTCTCCCACTGCTGCTCATACCGGCATCCTGAAGTTTAAGTGTGTGTATGTGAGACGGGCTTCTGTGCATCGCTCCCTCTCTGCCAGTCTCAGAGCTCGACTCGCTGTATTTATATTGAGGAGCGCAATCAGTGTGTGTGTGTGTGTGATTGTGTGTTTGGTGACTCATTATATTTGGCCTGCGCTCATCATAACAGCAGATTGGGGGTCGTGAGGTGCTCATTGCTGCAGAGACAGAGGGATCCTGTCTCTCTGACGTATAAAGTCCTGGCACACCCTGCGCAGTCCTCGAAATGTGCGTGGTTGAGCATCGCTTGTGTTGTGTAGTGGACAAGGCCCACGCATCCTAACGTGTTCAGTGCACGCCAGACAAAACTTTGCCACAAAATGTAGTAACACAAGGCTTTTAAATTGTTCCTCTTCTGCTATACGTATGTCCAAAAAGTGTCCGTGTACATCATTTTTTTTTTTTTTTTCCAATTGTTTGGCACTGTAGTGCGGTACTATAAACATGAGATCGGCAATACAACATGAACCAATAAATTTGTTCTTTAATTAGTAGAAAAAACTTCTATAAACTGTCTTTGTAGAGCTAACATAGTGTATCACATACAATTTACAAAAAAGACCCCCAAACAAACCAAACAGCTCTGTAGTCAAAAAAAGAAAAGAAAGGAGAGATTAAGCTTTCCATGCAGCTTGTTCTCAGTGGAGCTGCTCGTACTGGCACATAGCGGAGCTTGTGAAGCTGTGGCTGGATGTTGTGATAAAGTTGTGGTTGGACATGCCAAATCGGATCTGTTAACACTAAGGATGCCACAACACCACAAATTTAACAGCCAGTATTTGATTTGATATCACGGTCAACAAAAAAAGAAAAACATTATCCCATGTATTTAACATAAACACCTTTATTAAATATACCAGACTTTTATAGACGGTGTAAAACATGAACTTAGCTTCCAGGCCAGAAAAATACAGACAATTTTTTTTAAGTGTCTAAAAAAAACGTCATTCTGTTGGAAGACCACCAGATGGCGATAACTGTGGTTGCAAAATGACTTCGGTCCTATTAATGTCAATAGGAAAACGGTTTTCTGTCTTGACCTCTGCAAACGCTTTCCTGTTGAGTTCATGAGCCTTCAAACGCAACAGGAACCTTTGGGGTCAAATTGAATAAAAAAAACAGGACTTCAGAAACCAATGGGTGACGCCACAGTGTACCGTCTGCGGTTTCTTATCAGTGAGTCAGGCCAGAGCTAGCATGGCAGCTGTTGCCATTTTCCATGAGTAGTTTATCCTGTGCTTGTGGGCGTGCATCCTCTTCTTCTTCAGCGTGTAAGGATAGGCAACAACACGTGAAGTCATATGCTGCCCCTGTCTGTTTCAGAAGAATTGCAGCTCAGTACACGTTTCCCACAGTACTTACAGTACAGTAGTGAAAAAAAACAAGCAAACAAGTACCATCATGTTTTCAGTACACACTGGTGATTTCATTGATGCGATTTCAATTATCGAATCAATGATACGATGACAGAGCCTACCCTGAATAAAAGCTAAGTAGATGTAAACATTAATTAAGCTAGCAGTCACTGTTTGGTTTGGGAAGTCTGCAGCTGTGAGAATGCAGGGGTACTTTTCACAGGCAGTCTGTTCTTTCTGCTGCCAAAAATAATAGATCAGCACCGAAAGGCTGTCGGTGTAGTGCTTTGTTATGAAATTATTACCAGCGATTGAAGACCAGTGAAAATTGTTTGGTTGAGAGCATATTGACTAAACAATCAACCAGTTGACCCTGAGACTACAGCCATATATAAAAAAAAAAAGAAAGGGGAAGTGGAAAATATGAAATATTAAAATTATTTTAAA
>VUQK01014381.1:21860-36115 GCA_015106715.1 Bujurquina vittata
TATTAAAAAAAAAAAAGGAAGGGGAAGTGGAAAATATGACATATTAAGAGTTGTTCACAGTAGTAGCTTTTTTTTCTTTTGCTTTTTTTAATCAGTTTTTCAAATTTTTATTTAAAAGTAACATTTTAGAGTTGTTTTGAGTGAACAAAAGGGTTTGTATAGAACGTCTCAACTGCACGAGTGGACTTTTTAAAAAGTAGCTTCTACATCCCAGATTTCATATCACCACTCAGTACAGTAAAATGATGTTAAGCCCCACTTGGAGGCTAATTTTTGTTTACCGGTGCATTGCGTAGCCAAACATGGTAAGTAAACAAATGTGAAAGTGTTTGCAGCCCTCCAGGTGTTTATTACTGTGCAAAAACTGCTGCTTTAGCCAAGTTGTAGAGCAGCTTGTTTACTTACGGTAGGGTTGCCCTGCCCTGCGCATGCACATATATCCTTTGGTGTTTTGAGCCTAATGAGCTATGCAAGAGTTTCCAAACTATGATTATTTAGATTCTTTTATTTTATTTTGTATATAAGGATAGCTCTGTCATTAACAGTCCACGGCCACACTCAGGACTATTTTTAGCTCTGAGGACCTGCTCCAGCTGCTAATTTATCTCACTTAGGATTTGTAAAGACTTGTTATTATTCTAAATACCAGTGCTGTGTTAACATCAACACAATTTATAACCAGTAACAAATTATCGCTGCCAGCAGTGAGTCCAAAATTATTTGCATTAGAATCAACAAAGGCCTTTCACTGGTGTACTTGTTAGCAATGAGAATAAGCCTGTGTACAGTGACTGCATGTTTGCCACCATCTTTGCTGATTATGGCTCACAAGTGACTCACAGACATGTTCAAATGGCCACTGTTTGAACAAACAGTGCTTTGGCTCAAATCTCATGCGCATATGCAATTGGGGTGGGTGTGGCTCAGGTGGTAGAGCGGGTTGTTCACATATGGTTGTGCGGCCCGCTGCATGCACTCTTGTCCTTTGATCTGCTGCTTCTCCACCATGTGTTTGTGTGCATGTGCATGTGCATGTATGTAAACCATGATTCTAGTCTCAAATAGTAATTATTTTTGGATTGTTAATTTTTGTAGTATATGTAAATCTGTGAGAGCCCCTTTTTGTGTTGGTGTGAGTGTGTGTGAGAGAGGAAATGTGTGCTCTGGGTGTAAAGGTGTGTGTGTGTTGTGCACTGCAGTAGGATCTTTGTTTATCCCCAGGCTCACTGTTTACTGGCTGCTTCGTAAAATGATCTGGAACTAATAGCGCTGATTTTCATGTGTGTACTGGCTGAGTGTGCGTGCCCGTGTGCATGTGTGTGTGTGTGAGTGCACTGCAAGAATGTGTTGGTTGGCAGTCGCACACACCATGTGTTTAGGCAGTGACCCTCACCTGTCCCAGGCACAAATCGTCTGTGGAATCAGACGATCTGCACTGCACCGTTGTTGTTGTAACGTTACATTACATCACGCTCATTTACCAAGCACTTTTCCAAAATGACTTATGAAAATAGTTTAAAATAAATAAATAAAACATTTTTCCACCATTAATGTGTTTGACAGAGCCTTCTGGCTCTAGGTTTGTCTTGAGTCAGGGTCTGTCTAAGTGGATTTGGTAACTGTTGGTGTTCACTGTCAGACGGTTAAGGTAAAGGAGGGTAATGAACTTTGCAGGGATACTCCTAATGCTTTGAGACAATCGCGGATGAATATTTAATATCTAACTCAAAGTCTTGAGCCACGCCTCATGGTCCCAGTGGAAGGGTGGCTGTTAAGAAGCGATCTTAAGGAAGGGAAACAGGGAGAAAAGGCTGAAGTATGCCACATTACACAAGAACTAGACTGAAAATCAGTGGCAACAGGTGAGGAGAGAGGTAAAACAGTGCAGTAATCTGTCAAATGTGGTAGGGGGGCTCTGTCATAGTTAGGGGCTGCATTTCAACCAGTGGTGTTGGGGATCTTGGCAAAATTGGTGCAGATATGAACGTAGAAAAGGACAGTCAGATTTTGATTCACCATGTGAGACCATCTGAAAAGTGTCTGTTTGCAGATGCTCACTTTAATTATAATCTTTCAATTAATTTCAATTAATTTAATCTTTCAATCTGAAAGATAGAAAGTGTACAACTGTACAATAAGCGCCAGAAGTGTAAGGCTGTAAGGCTTTCAAAGTGCACTGTTAGCAGATTATTAAATTAAAATGTAATGTACCAAAGTTACAGTACTATGTGTCATAAGGAGGAATTATAAAGTTTGATGGCCACAGGTGGGAATGATTTGTGATGCATCGTGGTTAAATGAGTTTTTTGCTAAATGTGCTCCTGAGAAGGAGAGGCTGTGAAAGATTGTCCAATATTGACTGTAACTTGAAGAGCAGCTTATTCCTGAAACCTCTGTCAGAGTCAAACTCCACACTCACAATGTTGCTGGCCTCGTGGATCAGTTTATTGAGTCTGTTTTTATCTTCTACTCTCATTCTGCTGCTCCAGCATCCCATAGCATAGCAAAATGCAAAGAAATGAAGGGGTTACTCAAGACATTTGTGCATTAGTGTTAAATTATAATACCAAAATCAGCATAAAACAGTGCTGGGAGATATGAACTGACGCAAGTGAAAAGATTGCTCTTTAGGAGATATAGAGGAGAGGCTACATTGGCCTGCCGTGTTCTTTTCTGCTCAGTGTGGTGTTTCACTCAGAGAGCTGTCAGTCTAAGCCCCTGTAGTGGCAATGCCACACTGATTGGGCCTCTGATACCGTGGGTGGGTTTTTTTCAGCAGCTGTTGCCATGGCTGCGCATCATGTTGATGAGTGTACTCGGATCAACTCACTATCCAGAACCTTTCCCGTTACCCTCACCAGGGAAATCCATGCTGAAAATGTGATGCAGTTTCTACTGATCAAAGCTCACTTTGGATACAAAAGAGTGACGGGAAATGACCGTGTGTTTTTGAATGGTGCTGAAACGAGGTTGAAAAGGAAGGCACAAACGAGACAAACAATTTAGGAGATGAGAAAGAGGGACGAGAACGGATGGAAGTTACCAAGCGAGAAGAAAGGCAAGACATGGGAGCGAATAAGAAGCAAGTGATATAAAACAGACGAGGGAGGTCACAGAGAGAGGACAGGAAGTTAACAACTGAGGCGAGAACAAAGCAGAGAAGGGAAGGATAAACAGTATCAAGGGAAGAATGAGAACAGTAGGAGGGGTGATGGAAGAGCAGAGCTGAACAATGTGAACAGGAACACGACGCCAAGTTAAAAAGTACAGAAAACTGGTCTTTTAAATCAAATCTATGCGAATGGCTTATGTGTTAACAAGGTGAGCAGCGCATTCAGCCAATCGCAAGTGTGAGCGATGAACATGTGGCCTTCTGCTCCCTCGCTCTCTCCCTCCCGCTCCCTTTGCATCGTCTTTTTTTCCTGCTTCTTGATGGTTGCTGCAGTGAAGATGCAGTGGCGCTCTCAACCTCAAGACACAACTCCACTCTCACCCCCCCCCAACCTCGTCCTGTCTCCCTTCAAAAAAAAAGAAAAAAGCTGCAGCTGAAAAATAATGCATGCTCCTTCTTTGTTCCTCTTCCATCTCCTTTCATTCTTTTGTTTTCTCTAAAATGTGTGCGAGTCCTGACTGCAAATTCATCAAAGCACTTTTTGAAAAAAAAAATTTTGTCACTGTGTTGGAGGCAGGGATCAGTTATAGGTGTTATTTTCAGTGCACTGCAGTCTGAAATATGCATTTTTTTATGTACACACAGTCTGTTTTAGTGCAGAGGGATTTTTTTTTTTTTACTGTGGAAAATAATCGTTATCTGACATCATTTCTCTCACAGTGTCAGCATTTGACATGAACTGACACCCGGGTTGAATTGATCTAAAGGCATGAGTTGTGTGTGTGCATGTGTGCTGGTGTGTGATGTCCTGGTGGCCAAAAGGTTGAAGTGGAGGGGAATAGAGTTCAGTGGACGTGGATTGATCCTGGCTATAAAATAGAAGGTGGAAAGACAGAGAGTCAGCAGGTGTAATCGAAAAACCGAGAGATTCGGAGGGGACAGTGGACCTAACACACACCTCATGTACACACCGTGGGACCCTCTAGAACTGCTTAGATGAGGTTTGTAGGGATCGCCGGGATCCTTGGATTACATTAGGGCTGGGATCATCAGGGACCCTCATAGTCAACCTAAACTCCCTTTCTTCATTCTACCCTCAACTTGGTGCTTAGTATTCAGTTATGTTTTTAGGTCATATTGCCTTGTTGTGCTTGCTATTTAGTAGCTCCACTGCTGTTCCTAATGAGCTTTTTTTTTTTAGTGGTGTGTGTGTGTGTGTGTGTGTGTGTGTTTGCGTGCGTGCGTGTGTGTGTGTGTGTGTGTTCATGCTGCTCTGAGCTGCCTCGCCACAGTCAGTCTCCACATGAATAACACAGCATCCCTCGCCTTGCTGCTGAACACATTACTGCCTGAAAGATGGTTAGAATGACAGAAACACACACACACGCGGAAAGAAAAGAGAGACGCAGACACATCATTTGACACTAATGACCTACTTTGTAGGGGCAGCTTTTTAATTTCAGACAGCATTGTTGGGAGGCAGCAAAAAATTGCCTACACTCATCTTGCACACAGACACGCATCTTCTTTGGACATTGGTGATTTGATGTAAAGGGTGAGCTTGCGTGTGCATTAGGAAATGCAGGAGTGCGTGCACACACGTGTGAGGATGCACATCTGTGCGTGCGCGTATGAAAGAGTAATGTGGGGATGGATGAATAAATAAAAGATCTGGGAAACCCATCAGCAACTAGCACTAGGTTGTCATGGCAATGCGGATAGCACGGCACAGAGTGCGTGTGTGTGTGACTGAGTGAGACAGATAGAGATCATATCAGTGTAATGTTTTAGCAAGTACTGTATGTGTAACTTTGTTTCAGCCCAGACCTCCTTGAAATGTAACAAAGAGCAGCTTTGCCGCACTTGATTTAGAGTCTGAAGACACTTTGTAGCAAACAACAAAAGAGTATAAAATGACACTTTTGCATTGAGGCATAATGACTGAGTGGGGCGGTCTTGCTTGACATAGAAAAGTTTAACATTTGCCTCTTTCTGTTTCTGTAATACAGCTATTAGGATGGAGTCTTCACTTCTTTTAGTAACAACAATTTCATGCCCAATTTTTGGCTACATGCTTCTCACCCACCTTTGCGTGTGTCAGATAAGTGATGCTTTTACAGCAGCAGCACGTCATGGATATAGTCTGACACTCAATGCATCTCCTTAGAGATCTGAAAACTGCAGCCGCTTCCTTCTGCTCCTCTTCCTCTCTCCACTCTGCAGTGTGTGTTCCCACTTTTGTCTACAAAATGGGCCTTTGTGCATATCTGTGTGCGTGTCTGTGCGTGTATAGATCGAGACAGTGTGCGCATAGGCGTGTAGATAAGTGTGGTGTGCAAAGCAACCTAGTTTTACGGCATGGCGGTGATTGAAGGTTGATGGTGAGGAAAAGTGCCGGGTGAATTCAAAGTGCATGTGCGGAGTTTAATGAAAGCAACTTCAAACAGCGCAAATGTGTGTGTGTATTTGTGTGTGTGTGCGTAAGAGAGAGCGAAAGAGTGGGAAAGAGAGAGTGGGCGAGAGAGGAAGAGGAAGAAGTCTAGGACAGTGGGATTTTCTCAGCAAAGAGGCTCTCGCTAGAAACTCTACCTGGTTACTAGGCAACAGCATAGCACTGCACATTAGAGCGCCAGGGAGGGGAGGTGTCTATCTACAACATGTGTGTGAGTGTGAGTGCTGAGTCAATAGCTATATTATTTATGAGTATTTTATAGGAAGAGATTGTGTGTGTGGTGTGAGATAGAAGGAGGGGGAGGGGGAAATAAGGGGTAAATTAAGGTTGTGTGTGCATGAGGCTCACATGTGCCATACATCCTGTAATTGCAGGAGTTTGCTGTCATCCTCTGTCGCTGATGATAAACTATTACAGCTTAAAAAGCATCTGACTACGCTGTTGTGAGGGGGTGAGGCTGCCTCTCTTTGAAGTATTGGCGATAAGGTGGAGTGATGCAGTACACAGATGGCTGCATAAAACAAAGGGAGGGAAAGAAAAAAAAATGGCTTGCTAAGCTGACCCAACATTCATTCGCAGCCACGAATAGCTGCTCGTATCTGATTTTCTTTTGGGTGACTTCATATCCATTCGAGGATGTAACCCACACCGAAACTGAACTGACAGTGAACTCGCAAAGAGAGGTGCAGGGCAGGACAAGTCATCACATCTGGTGTGTGTGTGTGTGTGTGTGTGTGTGTGTGTGTGTCTTATACCAGTTGTTCATTTTGCTGCATGGCTGAATTGAGGTATCTGACCAAAAATGAGTCATACTAGCATGTTTTTGTTTGTTTGTTTGTTTGTTTGTTTTGGCTGAAGCTTTTCATCTCTGAAACATTTACTGCAGTTTGGCAATTGCAGCTCACCGGATTGATGGGAATAGTAACTACTCAAACCAAATTTAATGTTAATCTCTGCTGTCAGTCTCACCCTCAAGCACTGAGCAGAAGGAGGTGGGACTACCTGAGGGAGGTGGGATGTGGTGTAAACCAGGAACTAGACTTCTCAGTGCGTGATCAGTGTATGATTGAAATTAAATCCAATGAACTTTGCTCGACGTAAGTGATCAATTGTTCTCTGGAGTAAACTTGGCATTGTTTGGCTAAATCAAAGCGGGCGCGCACATGCAGCCACTGGGTCAATGTGGAAATGTGGATGAATTAATCTTCCTCTGACAGTTCTAATGATCATTAATTGTGTTGTAAAGAAGAGGAAGCCTTATCAAAAGCACTTCTTATTTGCTGATGTGTGTGTGTGTGTGTGTGCATATGGGTGCCGTTTAATGTCCATTAGGCTGTAATGATGGAACAGTACTCTCTGTAGCTAGTAAGCCTGCTAATAGCCCTCTATTATCACAGTTCAAACACAAACACCGAAACTGCACCGCACACACAGAGACGCATGCACGCCTGCTGCCTTTGTTCCAGTTGAAAGGGCATTGTGAAGCAGCTGAACATAGCTGAAGTGCAGGAGGCCTGGTATGTGTTAAACAGCCTGTTTTTAGCTGAAGTGTCTCTATGGTGGTGCTGTTACATACTTATCTGGAGAGGACTCAGCCACACGTCTCCGAACAAAACACAGAACACTGTTGCAGCAAATATAAATCCAGCAATTAGCAGGAGCCTCATAATGCTACTTCACTGCAAACATGAAAACACGAGGACACTTTGATACAAAAGTATTGGAATTTGCTCCAAATAATCTTACTGAGCACACACGTTTTTGTTTAGTGATTTACTTTGAGATATGAAGATGTAACAATAATACCACTTCCGGGAAACGCTGACGTATGAATTATTCAATCATAAAAAAGGCACCTGACTCAAGGGATGAACCAATGTTCGCATAGCATGCAATGTAAGATAAAATAGTATTTTTGCACCAACAAGGTGATTCCCAAAGAGCTATTAGCTGAAAACTCAGTATGGTGTGCTGCTTGTCCTTAAAATATTAAGGAAACTGGACAAGTGGAGGACAAAAGAGGAAGTGGCAGACCGAAAAATTTTCTACAGCAGATGAATAGTATCTGAAAGAAGAACTAATTCTGAACTCTTGCTGAAGGCTCCATTTAGCTGGTCACACTAAATATTGACTTTGAAGCTCGTTGGAACTGTGCAAACTCTGTTTTTGCTTTATACAGTATTCTGCATATCCATTTATACTTGGGCATGTTTCAGCAAATCACTGCGCCTATTTCCCTTTTTCCTAGTAAAATATTTAAAAAAAAATACTTTTGCACAGTACTTCATGTGTTCCCTTGCTCATAAATGTCAACACAGTCTCATTGTAGAATACCTGTAAATGCATTTGTTACACTTTAGATACTGTTGTGTAGAGGAAAATGTACTGAAGGAAGGAGCTCTATAAATGAAATGTTATTCAGGATTCTATGCAAAACAGCGCTTAAATGTAAGTGAAACCTTGGAACACCTGGTTAGATTTCATTTACAAATGGTTTAAAAAGGTTTGGTCTGCATTTCTAAATCTCTAGATGTACTTAGTGCAGCAGTAGAATCACCTTTGGATTCACTGATGTCTCTTTGTCCTTTTCTGTATGCACAGACCAGAGGTTACTGATGCAAATCTAGGGTATGTCTTTGGTTATGAAAATATGACTGGGAGCCTAATGAATGAAATGAAGCCATTTACAGAAGGTATGGCCATGCTGTGTGATACACCTGTAATGCCTGCATTAAACAGCAGCAATCGGCCACTTCCCTAAACTTGGTGTACCATTTTATGGAAATTCTATTGACACGCAGACATGACTAAAACCAGGCAGACGATAACACACTGACATTAAATTAATGTGGTGGAAAGAGAGTGACAGAGCACATCACTTTGAAAGGGACTCACTCATATACGATTTATTCATTCATCCCTTTGCTCACTCGCTTTAACCACTTAGAGTTAGTGGCCATTAGGATGGAGGTTACATGCATTTCCTATTAAATATTGTTTCCTGAACTGAACTGCTCAGTGATGTATGCAAGCTAATAGAACATGTGCGAGTGACTTTCTACGTCCATGCTGTTTTCCCAAGCCAAAACTCAAGAACTAAATATCTGTAGCTTGCAGACAGCTGATTGGGGAAAAGCATCATCTGTTTCTCACCCACCATTTAGAGGCGCACTGGACAGATTTGAAATGACAAGCTCTCTGAAACAACAATGTTGTCAGTTTAACCTGCAATTAACCCAGCGAGGAGAACCATTCAATGTTTTACTGTGGAAACTCAACAAATACAGATGCAGTAAAAAAAAAAGGCATCATTTGTTCCTTTATGCTATGATACTGTGTGTATAGTAAATGTCAACGTTTAGTGTACCTCTGTGAGTTTTTGTGAATAATGCTGCCGTCGTAAGCTTAGTCATCATTTATTGTTCTGTGTGTGTGTGTCATTGTCCGTCTTTCTGTTAGGATGCCCAATGGTGTTTATGTGTGTATGGCACTGCAGGCAAAGGAGCGCTAACATGAGGCTCTGTGACGGCCCTCCCACGCACCTGATCTGGTTTGATCCGGTTGGCGGCTCTGTGACCGCATGGCTTAGGACTCTGAGCAGGCCCTCCTTTGGCTAGCTGAGCACCAGGAGCAGAGATTTGCACTAATGAACATATCAGCGATGAACTGAGGAGTGTTTGTACTGAGGAGTGTTTGTGTGGGTATGTGTGAGAGGGAAGGAGAATGTGTGCCCGACATTGTGCTGTCTCTCAGGCCAACTCAGGATAGCAATCCTGAAATTTGTGCTGGTCTGTAATTCTAAACTACATATCAGTCAGGACCACTACAGCCAGATTGCCCCCCCCCCCCTGCAATAATTGAATCAATAGTAACAAGAATCAAGCACAGTAACTTGCAGGCATCATTGACCGCAGACATGACACTGATTAAGTGAGGCATGAGAGGAGAAGTTGGGGTGGAGTTGGGTTGTAAAGGGGCTTGCAGATTCACAGTAATTGTTGGTTGATGAAAACGGCTTCAGTAGCCCACACTATGTTGCATTTGCCACCAGCATGCAGAAGGAAGGTGGAAGGGTATCAGCCGATCTGCCCGCATTGCAGTCAAGTTTGTCTTCATTGCCTGCCTATTAGCCTGAGAGCGTACAACACCATTTTAAACTGAAAGCAGTGCAACAAGTAGACCCTTCCCTCAAAACGTCTAATCTTCATTGCCCTGAAATACTGAAGAGACGCACACATGCAGACACATCTCTGTAAAACGAGTTGACGCCAACTCCACCAGTGAAAAAAACTAAAGGGGGTGAAATCAGAAAATTAGAGGAAAATCATGTCAGAAATTTAAAAAAAAGATACAATTTGTCATACGCTACCAATGGCTCAAAGAGAGTTTTGTCTTTTTGCTCTGATCTACAGATCACCACCCCATCAGCCAATGGAGAGTCACGTTGGGTTTTACAGTTTCTATTAGTTACGCAAAGAGGGGAGTTATGGGTAACTGTCGGTCACCGAGACTCATAAAGGTGTTGTCGGCTGGAGAGCCTGAAATAGCAAAGAAACATAAAAACACTGCTATATATACATAAAGAAATAACACACAATTATCTGTTTACCTGTAGCATTGTTGTACTGCAGAGATGAATGTGTTTAATACCATACCATACCATACCATACCATACCATACCATACCATACCATACCATACCATACCATACCATACCATACCATACCATACCACAGATTCCTGTTACCCCTCCTGCAAAAGCAAACAGGCAAATGTATACAAAACTTATTTGTTTAGCTGTTGTTAGTTTTATGCTAAATACTTCTAATACCTTGGAAGTCCCAGCCTCCTCTGTGTGTGTGTGTTTGTGTGTGTGTGAGAGAGAGAGAGAGACTGTGTGTCTATATCTGTGTGAATTTTTCCTAACTGAGTTGAACATGTTTGTGCGACCTTGCATATTATTTCCTAATTTGGTAACTCAGATGGTGAGCTTTGCTGTGTGTCTTTGTGCGTTGTGTGTGTGTGTGTGTGTGTGTGAAAAGGGAGCGTGCATGTATGTCTTCACAAGTGCTTCATGTTTTTTCTGAATGATTGCTATCAGGTGTAGTGGATTCTGTGAATGCGTATTTGTCAGTGCTTTCGAGGGTGTTATTGTTAAGAGGCAGTTGTGCTTCCTATGTTATGGCAGAGAGGGAGAGAGAGAGAGAAAGGTGAGCAGTAAGAAAGCATAAAGCCATCTGAGCAAGAGAAAAATTCAGCCTGTGAGATATCAGCAGGTACTGTAGGAGATAAAACACAATGATGCTATTTTTAAAATTGAGCCAAGTTGGGATTTTTTTTTTTGAGAGTAGAAGGTGACCCCCCCACCTTAAGGATACTTCTGCCTTTGTTCAAGTATGTGATACTAACTCACTGAGATGGCTACAAAGGGTGTTAACCATGCGAGTAGGGATGTGGCATTAAAAAGGTCGGCATGGGTAGCTGCTAATTTTACACTCACCCTTGCTCACCTATATTTGTGTCAATACACATTTGACTTGTGAAGTCATTCGGGGTTTAAACCAGGAGAAAGCAAAGATGAGCAGATGTGTACCCAAGCAGATGCTGCATAGGGCAAAATCATGGGGGGATTGTGGTCAGTGTTTTTGGTAACAAGATATTTTTAGAGCACAATCACTTTTTGCAACACAACGTTATTCACACTAATGCATCGCTCACGCGTGGAAAGTGTGAGTTGTGTGTGGTCCTCTGACTTTTCTGCCATATCTTTTCGATGCTCAGAAAGTCAACATCTTGATTTAACAAAGTGGCGAAATCACACTTAAAAAAAATCAACCATAGAGCTCACGTTTATGTTTAATAGTGAGAGTAAGAGCATTTTGACACACAGTGTAAAGAGAGCTCAAAGATTGGGACTAAACAGCTTTGCAGCCTCAAAAAACCCACTTATCAGTGAGGCTAATCGAAAAGAGAGGCTTCAATTTGCTAGTGAGCGTAAAGACTCTGGAGGGGCATGGAAAAAGGTCATGTGGTCTGTGTCCAGCTTTACTTGTGTACTTGTGTATAGTGTTATGATGTGGGGTTGTTTCAGTTGCTCTGCGTAATGTGTCCAGAAAATCTTCAGGATTTACTGTGAGAGACTTTACACAGTAATCTGAGTCTCCCACCATCAATATCAGAGACATTTAACGCAACTCTGGATGGAAGCAAATGAGCTTGTCGAAGTGACGCCACAGTGAATGCATGCTTTTTTATCCATCCACAAATTGTCCTCTGCTTTGGTAAACATGCTGAATATTATTGCCATTGAAATTCGGGGTGTTGTCAGTATAATCTTGTTATCAGGCTGATAATGGGATTTAGCTCAAATGTTTATTCTTGAAGCTTTCAGATGCTTAGTCTTGTTTATTGGGTTTTTTTCCTGGCTCGCAAAGTTAACTACACATAAATTAACTTCACATAAACTTGTCTGTTGATTCTATTTTTCCTTATTTGATAGAAATCCATGCATTTTACCGTTCCTTGTGACCATTTTCTGCCCAAATAGCTGAAACCCCAATTAACAAAAGCAGCTTAAATTATAATTCTATTATAATGCTGGTAGTTTTTTCTTGGCTCTGGCTAAAACCTCTTGAATCTGTGCTGGCAGTCTTGAGGCTGAAGAACATTTGAAAAAAAAAAAAAAAACTGCAGACCTGTGGTGAGTTCTCAGATTGATCACTTTAAAGCTGCAATTTCTGCTAAAAGAACAGTCTGCCACCCAGCAGGAAAAGTGAAGAAACTTTCAGTAACCTGTGTGAGAGAACGTTTGGAAAGACAGTTCATCGGGAAGGAGAAAAAGAGGCTACTTTCAGCTGCTGCCTTATTCACAAGCGGTCACTACATCAGGTAGCTCCGCATGTTTCATTTGGCAAATTTGTGTCTCCTCCCAGGATCTAACCGGTGATCTTTGACTTGTTAGGTGTTAGTGTAAACTACTTCACTGTCTGGAAAGAGTTTTAAAAAGGCAGTCAGTATAACAGTCATGCGTCTTTGCTAGGGAAACTCTGTTACTCACTTTCTGCAGAAACATGTTCCCAAAATAGAAAGTAATGGGAGCAAGGGTTACATAACAAGACTCTTATCAAACTGCTATAAAAAGTTCATGAAAATTAATTTACATCTCCCAATGGGTGATTTACTTTGATGGGTGGTTAAATGAGATGGTTACATTCTAATTGGGCCATAATGAAGGTTGTCAGGGTAAACATGGCTAATACGAGCAGCCTAAAGAAAAACGATATCACTGTTGAGACTGAAAAAGGAGCTTCAAACAGATAATGGATAAAGGAATGGTGATAACAAAAGGGGGATAGAATGGCAAAACTTTATAATGACCATTGTTAATAAATGAGAAACTTTATATTAAGAACTTTTATTATTTTCATTTTATTAGCAACTATGAAATGATAATCAATAATGTTTACTAACTGGATAATAATAGTTCATGAATAATGCACAGTGCATCTATTCGGGCTGCACAGTTAATTACATTTTAATCTGGATTGTGATTTTGGCTTCCCACAATTAAATGCAATACTGAAAATGCTCCACAGACTGAACGCGAAGCAAAAGCAAATCAAGCGCTCCTCAAATCAGCGCCTGCCCACGTGCCTGCATGCGCCAGTCACAGCTGGTCCCTGCACTGCACGGCTTGAGGTTTCCTCGACGGGTTTGGATGAGTAACCCCGAGTTACTAAAAGACAGATATACAACAGAAGCAATTGTCTGGCACAGCAGAAGATGAGGAGCTTGTCTTTCGAAGCGGATCGTTGGATTTAAGAAAAGATGTTGATTTAGATGACGTGAGACTGGTCTCACCTTTGCTCCTGTGTCAGTGCTATGGGACCGCTGCTAAAGGACTGCCTGTGTCTGCCTCTGAGACAGGGCTTTTTGATACATTGGGGATGAAAACAGGAGTGATGAACCTTTATTAATAAATCAGCCCTTATCAGCTATTATACAATACTACATATTCATTGCTCCACTTACTTAACTGCTTATTCAATTCAGGGTCATGCGAGGAGGCAATCCCGGCTAGTATGAGGTGAGGCGAGGTGTTGGCAGTCTATCACAGGGCTTAATACTGTATATAATTCATATTATGTACTTTTTATTTCACAAATTAATGACATAAATAAACAAAAGTTTTAACCACCAATCATTTTTGAGTACGGTCCCTGTGAACAGTTAAAGATGTATTTACTAAAAAATAAAAGACAGAAAAGGAGAAGGGCGAAGACAAGTGAAAATGTAGTGAAAAGTAATGAAAGAAGAAAAGAGGGCTGACAAGGAAACAACAACACAAGGGAAAACGAAGGGAAATGAGATGAGAAACAAGAGGACGGGTACAAGAGGGCGAGGAGGAAGTGAGGGAAGAAGAGTTGTGTTTCCTGCAGCAGAGTCAGACTGCAATAGAGCAAAAAGCCAAGAGATGTTTCACTCTGTGGCTTTATCCGCATACAGCTATGAGAAATGCAGGATTTTAAAAATAGCCGTTTCTCTTTCTGACTCGGTGTCTCAGCTGTGATGCAAGAACACACACTGCAACTCATATGTTTCATTTTATTTCCGCATAAGGTGTGGGAACAGCAGGGCGACCCTGTGTGTGTGTGTGTGTGTGTGTGTGTGTGTGTGTGTGTGTGTGTGTGTG
>VUQK01014386.1:0-12341 GCA_015106715.1 Bujurquina vittata
TTTTTATTTTATTTTATTCATTTTTGCCAGATGTGACAGGCAGGAAAGAAGGGAAGAGAAGGGGTGGACAGAAAAAGAGAAAAGAAGAAAAACAAAGGGAGGGGGGGAGCATGAATACATATGCATATTATATTTATATATATACACACATACATACATACATGCAGTGAGTTTTCTTTACTCATCTCTGACTCGAGCATACAATAGTTAGGCCATGTAGGCTCACTGTGTTCCCAACACTGGGACATAATATGTCATAATATGATTTCTTGGCCAGTATGAGCCTACACTTGAAACAGATCTCCCATACATACAGGGGAAAATTCTGGATTTATTTGAGATCAGTTTTACCTTGTCATGACAACATCCAAAAGTCCAGCAGTTATGTTTTGCATTTCACTTATGACAACAGCTATGGCTAGTTAAAGTAGTGCAGGACTGTCACAGCCCAAGGAGACATTATAATGAGTTCACATTCTGTGGCTCTCTTGGGGACTGAAGCCAAATGAAGCATTTGTTTGCTAAAAGCATCCACTTATTACACTCCTAACCCCTAATAGCATGCCCTTATCTGAATATTATAGAGAAATATCATCACTTGTCACTTACAGATCGGATAGGCTAAGTTTGAGACTCAAATCCACAGTTTTTGGTCATCTAGAGTCTACCAGGGTTATCGTTGTTTATCGGACGTTATAAATTGTTATATTCATATGTAAATTGGAATATCAAAATTATTTTCAATATCCATAAACACAACCAAATATTCTATTTATATAGCACTAAATCCCAACAGTTGCCTCAGGTTGCATTATATTGTAATTTAAAGACCATACAATAATACTTTTTCTCTCATTCTGCATGTATGATTTATTGACATGGAGGAGGTTTCCAGCGAGGACAAGAAAATCATGAGCAACATGTACAACATGTAATTAACCTCCAATAATAAGGCGAATCTGTTTAAAAGAGTACTTCTCAGCCACTTAAGATGCGATGCAAATGACAGTCCTTTTTTTTAAGTCAGTGCAGCTGGACTCAGCTGTGTTTTCTTCAAGATGCTGGGATTAAAAACTGGACCTCATCACATATTTTTGTCACTTAAACAGATTGTCACATCTCTGTAAAGAGGTTAAATCAATTTAGATATTTTTTCCCCATTAATTTGATTGCAAATGAACAGAGCCTTGGGCAACTGTTTAACCCCACCAACTAAAGTTATTGTGATGGTTTAAGTCAGGGGTGGCCGACTCCAGACCTCGAGAGCTGTGTCCTGCAGGTTTTAGAGGTGTCTCTGTTTTAACACACCTGAGTCAAATATAGAAGTTATTAGCAGGACTCTAGAGAACTTGACTGCATACTGAGGAGGTAATTCAGCCATTTGATTCAGGTGTGTTGGATCAGGGACACATCTAAAACCTGCAGTACATGGTTCTCTCCAGGCCTGAAGTTGGCCACCCCTGACTTATGTACTAGAACATGACAACCTTTATATTCTATTAAAATACCACAGCGACTTGAGGATTTTTTTTTAAAGAGTGGGAAGCAGCTCTCTATCATGCAGATGAATTCAGGCTTCAAGAATAAAGCTGTAAAATGTATTAAAACATTAATCATGGCTCAGCCACCTTAAATGGGAGTAGTTTATTGTAGAAAATGGCCACACTATGATTTAAGTTTGGCAACTTGCACTAGGCTGTTGTTAGCTGGGAACATAGGCTGTGTCATTGTGGTTCTGAATCTGTAACAGTAAGTGCTAACCCACTTTCCAGCCTCCGTGATAACTTTGAAAGATGTTCTGTGAAGGCCATGATTGGCATCAATCCTGACGGGCTACCAAGTACTTTAACGGACACAGAAACGCTGGTTAATCAGTGACACCTTATGCAGTTGTATCACATCTTAGGCCTCACCCCTTTAATAAGGCCAGTGCACTCCGTTTCTTCAGCTGACCTGAAACTGAGTGCGTTTATAAGTACAAAGTATCATAAAAATAAGCATTTGAGCATACTGAATGTGTACTGTAAATGTCTCCATAGCTCATTATGACATCCCATTTAAGACATAAGCATGAAAATAATTTAGACAACCTTTCATGACATGACTATTTTAGTCAACTGTGTTTGTGTCCCTACACATACATACACACAGATTCAAAATGATGGAAATACTCAAATAAGACAGAAAATGAGTGATTTTTGTTGAACTGCGCTAGACTTCAACCCACACATGCTGGCAGCACTGTAGTGTTAAAGTGATTAACTGATGCAGAGCGGTAAGCATATCGCTCCTGGTTTAGAACTATCAAACATCTTGACAGCTACTAACTATATCCTCATACCTCAGTAAAACCGTGAGGACTTGGGACAATTTCTTCTTAGACCAAAATAAATCCTAACAGTGCAGCTACTACTTGTACCCTCATTTGTATAATTAAGGGTTACTTGTAGTGAAGCAACTCCTGAAGGTGACATCTTCAGGACCTCCTTAGAGCTCAGGTCATTTAATTTCAACGGATTACTCTAAACACCTTTAAACCATCATCATTCTAACCATTACTAAACACCAAAACCTTGCAAAACACTGAAATACTAAATAAAGTGCACAGCATGTAGAGAATATTACAGCATTGTGTTTATTGACATTGTTCAAACAGATTAAAGGTATGAAGAAACATCCCCAACATCATATGTAACCTGAAAAATCATCTCTTCCTCTGATCCTCCCGTGCTGAGGAGGGTTTCAATATGCAAATATTGGTATGGAATGTGTGTTTGATAAGGCGTCAAGTCCTTTCGAATTGCGTTTGTATCTCTGCAACTCTTGACCAAAACAACAAGGAAAACAAAAGCATGATGACCCAGTGGTAACCTTTTTGAGACAATCTCACACCAACAGTACAATTTGTGCTCAGGTGACAGTGGTAAATGTAACACAAAAAACAAAAACAAAAAGGTTCAAACTTGCTTTATCCAATCATCATTCTTCCTAAACTCAAAAGCGCTTACCACCACTGACTTTTTAAGGGCTTACACCATAAGTCCAGGTTTTAACTGTGTATAGGAGTGTCACAACACTCATTCTTCAACTACCACCAAGTCTGACAGAAGCGCGTGAGTCTGCCGACTCGTGCTGATGCGTCTACTTCACAGGCCGATGGTGTAAGAACGGCCCGCGGGGTTGTGAATGGCAGAGCAGGAGGGCTCCGTCACAGCCCATTCATACCAAACCTTCTTCCCATTGTTGCAGCGCCAGAACCGCACTGTGACATCGTCATCCCGGGATAAGGAGATGGGTTGCTGTTGGTGGGACGGACCATTATTTATCATCTATCAATGTTAACTAATGTTTCAACTTTAACATTTAACTGAGTACAGACTGTCACTTACTTTAAGGGGGAAGAGGATGGGAAACCAGGAGAACATTCCAGGTGAATGTGTATCTGGCTTTATGCCTGCAAACACAAAGGATTTAAACAAGGACATTAAGACTTATGACTCATTATTCACTTGCATATTTTGGTCTTTAGATTGTTGAGATCTCACATCTGAAGATTTTGCCTTCTTTTGAACACGATGGAACTAGATAGCACTTTGCGGTGCTCAAAACACCTAAAACTACATTTGAAAAACAAAAACTTGTGAGAAATTTCATGTAAGAAGTTTTTGCTTCCAGCACAACTACACCCACCAACTGCATCATTGTGAAACATTAATGAAGCCCTGCTGGGCTGAAATGTTAACTAGCTGCACAATTCTTTTTTGCTGGTGGACGTCGACAGGGAGAAAACAGTTCCTACATAAAGATTCTCACAGTGAGCTGTGTGGATTTGTTGTAAGCAGCTGGGTCAGGATTTCTTGGAAAGACAAACATTGCTGCTGAGTTTTTGTATGTACTCAGAGCCTCTGACCACAAGTAGGGCTGAAAAACATATATAGGTGGGGGAATTCTATTCATAGTAATCCCCCGTATCAGTCGACCGATTTAGATATCAGCTTAAAGGTTCCTTTTACCTCCTAAAAGATAGAACGTTAATTTTACTTGAAATATTTTCTATCAGTAGTTCAACTTGATAAATGTATTAATACACTGTATAACTGCATATATCCTCAGCACAAGCTTAAAAAAAATTCAAATGTAAACAAAGAAGAACATAAACACTGACATTGACTCAACTGTGGACCACTTATACTACAAGGCAAAAAAAGTAGTGTAGTACTGTCTCAATTTAGTGGGCAGTGATGCAGCAAATCTGATGCAGCAGTGAAGTATAACACAGCCATCCAGCTCTAGTGTTGTTTGACAGAATCGTCATAGCCAGCAAGTTTCTCATGAGGTTCAGTTATTTTAATCAGCTGCTTAAATCCAATATTTTTGACTGCTTACAGACATTGTGTCTTTTACAATAAAATAGGCTGGTGCATTCATGATATCACTGTCTCTTGGTTTTCTGTTGTAAGGCCTGGTACAGAAAAAAATGTCTGGGACTGTAAAATCTTTAACTTTGCATGTATTGTGCAGGTAAATGGTCAACTGTGCAAGGAAGAGGAAAAAAAATACTGTCAGCTGCAAGCACTCCCCCTCAGCCTCCTGGCAGCAGAATCTTTAGGTGGCATGAATGCCCTGGAAGCACAATTTCTCAAACACATAAGATCTCTGTAGATCTTACTGGGGTTCATGTGAGCCACAGTGACTTCATTACCCGTATCAATTCAAAAGCAAATGGCAAAGTAAAAACCAGGAATAAGAAATGCTAAAATCATAATAAACCACTGAGAATTGTGTCACTTTCTATGATTGGCATTAAGCCGTCTGAGATTTTAAATAGATACATCTATGGTGTGAATCTCTCAAGTAGTTGTGTTCCCGAATTTGAAAGTTGGCTGCCCACCTGCCCAGCAGGGTGGCAACAATACCCCATCAGCCTTTTTAGGCTCAGGGTTAAAAACGAGTGACAGTGTTGCCTACATTTGTGAAACATGCTTTTGGCACAGTTTGCAGTGCATGCTGGTCTGCTTTTTGTCCAAGTTTTGAAATAATAATCTTTACCATTTACCCTAACCACAAGGCAAGGACAGTGATGCCTAAAACTGGGGAACTCCCCATAAAACAACGAAGATTAAAAGCACCACAGGTCAAAGGAAAAATTTGCTGATATGTTTGTTTGTTTTTGTGTATCCAGCTGACTTACTGAGTGTGACATCTTTGTAGAGTGTGGTCTCAAAGTAGCCGGCAAAGCCATGGAGCACTGAGTTACAACCTACTGTGAATCTGAGGCACTGATACCGGTTATTGTTCATATCTGAAAGAGGAGGGAGGGAGAGGTGGTGATCACATTTCAAATTCATCATGTTCTGATAAATGTTGTACAAGCTTATTAGCATTTTAAATGATTCACACTACCTGTTGAGGGGTGTGTGAAGGTGAAGCAGGGTTTGGGATCAGCCAACTCGTGGAAGTTATGAAGTCGGACAACATAGGGAGTCTCAAAATGGGACTCCGGGTCCTTGTCTCGTTCCCGGCAGCCTCGTACTTCGTTGTAAAGCTTGGAGGATGACAGTGGAGCCAAGTAGGACGTGTAGGAACAGGGAATGCTCACTCCATCATCTGAGGGTGTGATGAGATGAAGGAAGGGGAAAATGAAAGCGATTAGATGTCAGGAAGTATTAAAAGTAACGCCCTTCAACATTGCTTAGCGTGGCAACATAGAAATGTGGCCTTTAATGACTCTGCAGCTAAATTGTTTCCCATGTGCAATTAATTCTTAATTTAAAACTTGAAATACCTTTGAGAAAGTGCTGTGCTCCATCTAAGCACTCTGGGGAGAGTTCATTGTCGCCAAATGACCCAAGCAGCTCGCTGACAATGATGTCAGCTTTCTCTGGTGCAGCCCATTCCCGCATATCACATGACACCACTGTCACTTGATCGCCCCACTCCTCAAAGCGCCAATTCTCTAGCCTAGAGAACATACATCAATAAAATAAGCATTTAAGCTTCGCTTCATTCCTCTCCTAACCTAATATATTACAGCTAGAATCAGTGGTTAAAGCTTTTTTCAAATCTATACTCATCCAGCCACATTCAGGTAGTACAATTGATCTGTTGCATGTGTTGATACTTTTGCTTGTGCACTTCTCCAATACAACCATGAATTTTAAAATTTCAAAGCAGCATGTTACTCACGTTACTACAGCATTGGGATTTTTCTCCACAGCATACACCCTCAATTTCCTGTCTGCCTGTCTGGCAGCACGCAGGGACGCATTGACCAGAGGACCCCTACCTGCTCCCAACACCATCAACACCCTGTGAAAAAACACAGCATTTTACACAAGGCTGCTGCTCTGGTAGCTAGCGCTTAAGTTTTAGCAGTCTGGGTCACCTGTTCTACTACTAGTGAGATTTATACTGAACATTATTAAGTGTTATTATATCAAGTTATGAATCATTATCTTAGAAGCAGCTCCTGCTCCATAATGTTTATTTGTGATTCTTTTATTTGGATACAGATACTCACTGAACATTAGTGTCTTTCTGCTCCTCTGGAACTCTGTCCAGCAGACATTTGTATACAGCCTACACACACAAACAAAAAAACACGTGTTCAATACATTGTGCCTTAATACCTTACCATTTAAACCCCTTTGCTAACACTAAGTGTTTTGCAAGTGCTACACAAGTAATATTCTGTCTCGTATGTACAAGCGCCACATATACAGAGTACACTAAATGATAACTAATATGGGGAACACAGTGGTGTGGTCGTTCACAATACTGCTTTACAGCAGGAATGTCCTGGTTTCGAATCCATCGGCCAACTGGGGCTGTCTGTAAACTTTGCAGATTCACCCTGAGGACTCTGGCTTCCTTCAATGTTATGGTAACTAGTGAATCTACACTGCCTGAATCTGAGTTTGAGTGCTTGTCTGTCTCTATGCATTAGCCCTGCGTACCCCACTTCTTTACCCATGATAGTTGGGATAGGCTCCAGCCTCCCTGCAACCCTAAATTGGGTAAGTGGAAGAAAGTGGACGGAGATTATAATTAAGAAGCAGGTGACTGATACTGAAATCTGCTGTAAAAAAATGCAGCCAGCAAGCCATTCCCTAAGAAAACATAAGCTGGCAACTGAAGAGCACAGGGATGGTCCACTAATAAATCAATCACAGGTGGTTTCCAGCTGTGTCTGATGATCTTACCTGTTGGTACTGTGAATACTTAATAGGATCCTTCTCGAACACTTCATATGTCTGAGACTCCAAATTGTCCATGAGGGGCTAAACAAAGAGAAAGAATAGAGGTTTCTGGCACAGCTTCACCGACTTCCAAAGTGCACGAAGAAAAACAAGAGTAAAGATGGTGAAGCTCCAGCAACATGTGCTGGTTTAATATTTGACCAATGACTTTTGGCCTGTTGTCTTCATCATGGTCATCCAGGCTGCCAAAACACACTGGTCAAATATAAAACCTGTTCTTCATAACGTAAGTGTTGCTGGAGCTTCATCCTCTTTGGGCTAAACAAAGGGAAGCAAAACAAAATAACTGCTTTGCAGTTTTACACTCCTGCTAACCAGTGAAACTGCAGTTTCTATTTGCATCTGACCAGAGTAGCCCTTTTGGCTATTTCTTCCATTAATGATCTGATTAGACGTGTGTATAAATTTTTAGCAGAAATAGAACATTACTTGTTGACTTATAAAATGTGCTTCCAGAGGTCACAGTGACCATGACTTTTGACCATAAAAATCTAATCTCTTCATCTGATATTCCTTCCAGGTTGCAGAGGCATAAAAACATGAGCACAAAAGGGGACTTCCTCACCTGCAGAGGTGACTGCAGGTAGTCTTCATAACCCTTAGCAAAGAGCTCATAGGCATTGGGTGCAGGCCTGTTCTGGTTGAGGTATTCCAAGTACTGCAGGTAGGATCGGAAGTCCTTGTCAGTGTGCCGACTGGTGCCTGTGAAGATGAACTGGGCCTCCAACTAAGAAAGGAGATCATTTTATTTAAAAAAAAGAAACCAAAAAGCTTTTGTAGTTCACTGATTGAGCTGCTAAATCATACAATTTTTGAATATTTTATACCTTGAAGAGACGGAAGATTATTCTCTGATGAGCTTTTGACAAAACAGGGAATCCCTTCTTATTAGTTAGGAAGATGTTGGTGGGAAGAATGGCGGCTTTGATTGGTTCTCCGAGCCATTTATCAATCACAGTGTCTGATGGCATATCTGGTCCAATTTCAATCGCTTCAGGAATACAAAGAAAGCACATTTTCAGTAGCAGACAGCACCATAATTATTTCTTAATGCCCCGGGTTGCTGCTTCACAGTGTGTTCTCTCACCAAGACAGATCCTCTTGTTGTAGTCACAAAGGGTTCTGAATGAGTTCCACCTAAAAAAGACAAGGTAAGTAAACAAAGAGAGACACCATTTTAAAGGAAATCAATAGCAGCTATTTCAGCATGCAGACAGCACTCCACAGGAAGTGAAGTGGCATGAAACTAACCAGGTCCAGGTCTTCTCATCCACACTTGTGTCATCAATACAAGAGGCCGGTTCATTCTCAATCAAATCTTCCCGCATGTCTTCCGACGCCATCAGCGGGACTCGTATCCAGAACTAATTAACAAAGAAGACAGCAGCTGTTAAATGAGGACTAAAAGCAACCGACACGTGCATGTAGAGTGTCCTGATGCATTGTGTCTTACATTTGAGGTGTGATGTCCAGTGTGGATGTGGTTTAGCAGCACTCTGGCTAGATTGGCATTACTAGGGCCCCTCAAAGGGATCATGAAGACAGGCAGACCCAAGTAGGCGGAAAAGTTTAGCTCCTGGGCAAGAGCCTGGAGAGCAACACGGGAAAACAGAGAAGATGAGCATTAAAGGAATAACATGATAACCTCAGTCATATCATGAGATCAAAGAACCCCCACAAGCAACATCACCCTCAAAGAAAGTCAAAGAACTTACAGCCTCTGAGTTTCTGCGTTCTGGCTCGATTTCTGAATCTGCGTCGATCCATGGAGAGAGCTTCCCAACAATTAGAGTATTCCAATCTACACAGCAATAAGCATGAAAAAGGTAATCATTTTATATTTGCTGAATCTGAGCTCTCAGTTGACAGTATTTAATTCAAAATATGAAAATGACTAGAATTTGTTTTTTTGTTTTACACTTTCCTTGTTGCATTATTTGGCAATTCAAAATGTTAGCATGGGTTGCCAATGGCCTGCAGGCGTAACCTTGAGAAACCTGGCTTTAGCAGAATGGTGTGCGGCCGAATCTACTGTCTGATGAAATTTAGTTTACAGACCGATGTCTTGACATTTTCCTATGGAATTTGTTGGCAATGAAAACTTCATTGCTCCAGTAATGAAACAAAACTAACAAGTTTATGTAGGTCTCAGAAGCCCACATAACATTGTTCAAATAACATTCTAGCTTCCAAATTGCAGAAGGGCAGCAGTATTACTTTTGCAGAGCTTTGGCTTTCTTTTTGCTGCCATGCTATGCATAATACAGTGATTCAGCAGCTAAAGTGTGGCTGGCTGTGGAGCAGAGGAGTCCAAATGCTTTCAAGGTTCTAGCCAGCACCTGATCATCCGGGGCTGTGCCAGGCTGAGAATTTCACTCGATCACCATCGGGACTGTTTGCTATTACCACAATTAGCATTTGATAACCAGGCAGGAAGCCTCAGTTGTCTGATACCACCGGGCTGTGAATTGTCTCTGGCTAGATTGCTGTCTTTGGACATGATTCTGTGACCTTTTCCAGCCTGATGAGCATCAACAGTTCTTTTCCTGGAGCCTTCTTTGTTGTTTACGGGATACACTTGGAAAAACATATGTTGTCAAACTTTGATAAATCCCAGTTCTATGAATAAAACTAAATTTAATTGCAATCTTAAAGGTTCATACCCCCCACCCCCCAAAAGAGCCAAAGATATGCAACAATGGTGCATATTCCTCCAAAAACAGGTAAATGACCAAAGTCCAACATTTTTGCTTTAATAGAATTAACTAGAAACTTATTTTCTATTTTATGAACTTGTGTGAAACCTGGTAATGTGTTTGTTCATATTTATGCAAGAATCAAAAAAAAATTATCTGTTCACTCATGACCACTTGGCACTATTTTAAAGGGTCAGTGGCGCCAAGCCATGCCAACAAAATTCCCTGGTCAGCGTAACACAGCCACATATATACACTGACCCCCTCCCTTTAGGATCAGTGTATATATTACAAAGTAATTATTTAAATTTTCATAGATGCTTAAAATTAGGAGAACCAATTTGGAACCTGACTTGAAAAACTATAGAAGACTGAAGACAATCTGACTGGTTTGTAAAGAATAATGAGAAAATGCTTTATACCTTAGAGAAAATTTTGTGACAGCAGTGGAAATAATAAAAGTACTAAACAGGTATTACACAGTTATTATATAGTAACAAAGAACTTATAGGCCAGTGTCTATCCTAGAGACTACTGAGTTGATCGCTAGTAACGCCTCAGACTACAGAAGACAAAGGGGGTAGAAACACTGACCTCTGCCACATAACAGCAGGTCTGAGCGGGTCTGAGCTCCAGGTCGGGATTTAGCGGGCTCCAACTCATACTCCCTCCTGAACCTCGGGTGAAAGAGGGGCATGCACAGGAAGTCAAATCTGGATACCGGAGGAGGGAAACACATACGTTACCATTCAAAATATTTATAATATCAACACGAAGTGACACACAAACCTGTACTCTAAACAGCCCTACATGCAGCTCAAGCACACTCCGGGAGCTGCGCCTGTATGCCACACACTTCCCCAGAGAGAAGCATCACTGATCTGGGCACGTGCTGGTCATTCACCGGCTAGCTTAGCAACATCACACATTGATAGCATGTTAGCAAAACAGCGCGTCCCTCTCACCAGCTCATTTCAGCTAAAAATAAATAGAAATGTAAAAAAAATACATACATGTAGAATCAAACACCCATCTTACCCAAGTTTGGCGACCGCGGCTAACGTATCGGCTATCTCAGGGACACAATTCAAATCCCTCCCGCAGGACACCCTGCTCCCCGTACTGGCGGACGCCATGATTTTACCGACTGAATGATGTCTCCGATCCTCACGTTGCTCCGCGTTCGAGAAAACCGACGCCATTTTGGATCCTCAGGAACGAACGGGCATGCTTGCTGGGTAAAGCCAAAATGGCGTGAGCAGTTCACCAGTTGCATATCGCGTAAATTGTCGCGATAACTCAGCATCACGCGAACGAACTTAGAATCGCTATTTAGATAAATAATTAAAATTGAATAATTATTTAACAACATACTATTCTAATTCTATCGTTACTTTGTTTGGTAACCATATTTGTGAAGATTGAAAATCCTGCTGCTTGTGCCTTCTTCCTATAGCATCAAACTAAAGATAGTAAGATGCAGTGGAGTGCGTGACTTTTACCAGCTGAGCCGGTGCCACCTCTCATTTCTTTGTATTTTGCTTCCAAGCAGCAAGACCTTGTAATTTTTAAATTGGTCTAGAGCAATGGGTTTCCAGAATTTCTGAAGGTCTTTAAAAGTTTTTCTTTGCACATTGGGCCCTTTTCCACTCGCTTTCAGTCCTGACCATTTTCAGAGGAATGTATGTTTTAACACTGACCTATGAGTCATTCAGCACAAAAACTCAAGGGATGAACCGGTGTTGCCCACACATAACTTAGCAAAAAAACAAAACAAAACAAAAACAAAACAAGCATGTGTGAAACAGATGCCTGTTATGGAGTCACAATGTAATTTGGTGAATTTATTATTTAATCCACAGTTGGAAACACAAATTTCACAATCAAAATCTTCAAATCAGAAAGTGTAACCACTTGGGAAGTTTCAGATATTTAAAGCAGAACTATGTGAATTGGGAAAGAAACACAAAAAACTGTATTTCCAGATAAATCGTTTTAAGAGCCACTTCATGGAAATGTGAGGTTTTCTGTCCATAGCCTTTACAGAAATGTTACATTTTTTTAAGACTTTAAAGTTACAATTTGCTGCTATGTTAAAACAATACTAAATAGTTACAATTTGCTGCTATGTTAAAACAAAACAAAATGTTTACTTGAACAATTGCAGCTTCTGGAAACATTAATTTGACAATTTAAAAAAAGAAAGGGTAAAGAATGATTGTCAGCATTGAAGGATTGAAGCTAAATTAATAAGCTAATCATTTAAATGGTTTAAATGCTCATGTGAACTTTGACATACTTATTTCCCCATAAGCTCAAGTTGTTTTAATAATCACCAAGGTTGGTGCCATCTGGAATGTCTTGTTTTTAACTGTCTGTCTGTGAA
>VUQK01014387.1:0-10400 GCA_015106715.1 Bujurquina vittata
TGGCACTGAGGAGCATACCATAAAAGTCAGAACAGCTTAATTTCTAACCTGTGCATGAGAACAGCACCTGTCCAAGTGCTGCATAGAACACTCACAGTAGGAAGCAGTGCACTGCACTGTGCAGGGTGGTTTTTGTTTGATGCAGTTTTTTGTTTTGTTTTGTTTTTTTGATAAAAGAGATATAAAAGCATTAAGTAACAAAGGACTCTTTCACTGGCTCACAATGTGAGGCTGAGGCTGTACCTCCCAGGGGGTAGTGGGATCCAGGAGGTACAGGAAAATACAGGGGTGGGGTGGGGGCATCTGGTTTAGCTTCGGGGTCGGTCCAAACTACAGTAAGCACGGGTAGATTTACTGCTGAAATGCTGAAGAAGATTCACGCTGCCTTATAAATCTTTAGACTTTAAGTTAAACCCTCAGCAATTGTAACGAGTACTTCCAGAACCTGAGATCAATCCATCTTAAGTATCTTCAATAAGCACAACTCCCTCGAAATAACCAGTGAAGTTGTGCTTTCTTTAAATAAAATCAGAGGAACGTCAGTCACTTCAATCTTGGTGTGTTTGAGGCTTCGGATACTTTAAACTAGGAGACATAAAACAATACTTTTATGTTTTTGTCAGATTGTTAGAGGAAACAATGATCAGGGCAAAAGACCTGTGCACATGCTCTTTTATCTAAAGAAAAGGAGTGGGTGGAAGAAGAGGCTTAAATGACCTCAGCTCATTAACTAGCATCCATTATACATGAGCATAGCATATAGCAAATCATAGCACAGTCCTTAAAGACACACAGCTACAGGGCAGACTAAGAGTGCCTTGAATAAACTTCCTCCCTTCATCTCCTTTAATGACAGAGGAGCTCAAAATGCAGACGCACACAAACACACGCCCCTTAAATGATAAAGCGCACGGGTCTGCTGGTGCCCAGTCTGTTGGTTTTCATTAAACTAATTGATCTCACACACACACACACACACACACACACACACACACAGAGTTTTTATTTTTATGAACAGCATCTGCATGTGTCTGTAAAGGTTTAAACATTTAAGCCTTCAAGATTTCATTTTGCTCTTTATACTGATGCGCACTCTTGTTGCGGTAGCCTGAGGTTCTGCATTTAATTGACATTTAAAATGACATATATGATCACCGAGGGCTGTTTTTTGAGACCCAACCACAGCAGCGACTTTTTACACTTGGAAAACAAACAGCGAACCTCAATTTCATTGCGGAAATAGATTTTCTGTCCCTCCTACTTAACCCACACAATCCAATTTGTCTCCTCCACAGCAGTCCATCAGTAGGATTCGGAAACATGTTTGAACAATAAAGCTAATGCCATTAATAAAATCTGCTTATTAAATTTCACAGACATCAGGAGGGAAATGCCTCGCACCGCAAACACTTTCTGTTTTGCTTCCTCTGAGCAACTTTTCTCGACCTCTATGACCGGAATGTTGCCAGCTCTTCGAGTCATTTGAAAAGCAGAAGACGAAAGAAATGAAAACAAATTCTACATGATTGTTACGTACATGTTAAGCTCACTTCATTTTTAGCACACCTTGCCCAGGTGTAAAAGAACCCTCTCAGTCTAGTCTGACCACAAGGCTGTACTGTATAATTAAAGCAGGCACACTATATTAACGGGCGTTTTAAACAGAACTGAAACTCAAAAGTGTTACAGTTTACAGTAAATTGTATTCCACTATTGCACAAAAGGTTTCAGAGCTTGCAAGGCAGCAAACAAATGTCTACTTAGAACAGCAGGATGAAACCATACAAAACATCGTCAGCGTTAAATGATCTCAACGAAGGAACATGCTGAAAAGGGAGGCTGGGTGTTTTTTTGTTTGTTTGTTTTTTGACCCAAACAATGAAATCACTGCTCACCATCTGCCCTGCTTGCCAGATTTGCCTTGTACTTTTGTCCTCTTTCCAAAAATAAAATTCAAGTTGATTTTCACTAAAGTGGTCAGAACAGCACTTCCAGGAAGCTAAAAATCTAAAAATAGAAAAAGCATTGGAAGTGGTGCAGAGTTAATTACAGACAAATTTAAACTGGGTATGGTTGGCTTTTTTTTCCAGATGCCCAGAACTTTTTGATTAAGTACCATAATACTGTGTATATATATGAACAAGAAAACAAAGTTCGTTTTCTTGAGATAACGCATTATTTAGCTCGTTATCTCGGGGAAACTGTAATCATTATTCCGTGATAATGAGATAAATAACGCGTTATCACGAGAAAACCATAAAAAAAAAGTTTATAGGTACCATGGCCGCTCTCAGCTTCCGTACAGATGAACTGTTAATGCGAAAAAAGTATTTCTTATCCAGTTACTTGGGTAGCTGATGGAATAGAATACTCGATTACTAAAATAATCGATGATTACAGCCCTAATGAAATTTGCAACATCACAAGCCAATGAATCACCTTCTCACATAGGAGCAACAGGATTCAGGTGATAGAGTTTAAACAGAAAACTTTTCAACTGTTTTTTTAAAAGATGCCACAGAGTAAGGTCTGAGTGGTTAACAGTTCCAGAGCTTTGGTGCCACTGCCTGAAAAGCTCTGTCCTCCCCCTAGTCCTTAATTTTGATTTTGTTGTGTGAGAAACTGTTGTATTATGGAAAATGTATCCAGGCATTTAAAAACAATTGTTTTGTTGTTTAAAAAAAAAAAAGAAAAAGAGATCGAATTTGTATCGGTATCGGCAGATACCCAAATGAATAAGATCGGTATCGGACACAAAAAAGTGGTATCATACCATCCCTAGTTACAACCAAAGTAAAAACTAAAAGGTAACGTCGAAATCTATGCCTAATATGCTTAATGCCTAATCAATCGTTTCTGTGAATATGTTGGACAAAATTAAAGTATGCTATGAAAATTCTCAGTCCAGCATGAGAGGACGTCACTGCTAACTGCAAACTAGAACACTGATCTCATACTAGCAAGGTGTACCTAATAAAGTGGCTGTTGAGTGTATTTTATGTACTGCCACAAGCCACCAAATACTCAAATTTGTAACAACCAAATTGGAACTTGTAGCCAATCCTGATTTGAATTTTTTTTACTGAAACTATAAAGTGATTATCAGTGTTGTTACAAGTTGATTTTCTAGACTGTCACAAGGTTCTTAAAAGTTAGCGTTTTTCAATGACCCAGTTTACGGGGTTGTTTAGTGCCTGCAGGAAAGGGAAACCATTTTACACAATCTGGGCTCCAACCAAGCTTCACAGTGCTCAAAGTGACAGAGCACAGGCTGCTGTTTATAGACCAAACATTGCATCTTGTGTACAGCTGCCACATATGCATAACCATGCACTCACACATGCACACAGTTGTGTTTCCATCACTTCAGAAGACATTGCACTGATTTACATTCATTTCTTTCTTCCCCTAACGCTAACCACCACTTGCCTAACTCTAACCACAAAGCCAGCTAAATTGAGTGATTTACGTTACGAGGGCTCGCTTTTTGTTCCCAAAAATAATGGTGTATCCCCACCGTGCAAATAATGCACGCGAGCACTCACACGCGGGTAGACAAATTTTACCAGTCAGAACAGAGATCTGTCCTTTGTTGCTGCACAGAGTCAAGGTAGAAAACAGAAGGCAGACGACCATATGTGAATGTAATTCTGATGCCTTTGGTCTGAAGTACACTGCAGTTATAAAAACACATCAGTCAAACACAGACGGCTCCTACAGCAGAAAGCTCAATCACAGGTGCAGCACACAGCCAGCAGCTGTCTCTTGATGGATTTTTCAAAATCTAGATGTCTTTTTTTTTTTAAAAACCAGAACAATACTTTGGATTTGAATTTAGTGTCATTTTGTTTAATATTCTGAGACTTGGACAGAAACCGGGGGGACCCACAGTTTTTTGATTCAATCCAGCGGGCGACATAAACGTCCACTTCCATGAAATATGCATGTACACGGCAAGGGTGGGGGTGGGGGTGGGGGTGGGTGGGTGTTGGTGAAGAAATAATGACACTGGCTGCCCACCATTTCACGCACACATGTTAAACTCCCCCCACCTCGCCTCGCCTCCACCCACTCTGGCTTCAAAGCAAACTTACACAAAAGACAGGCAAATACACACAAACGCAAACACCACCTAACATAAACTCACACACACACACACACACACACATGTAAACACAGAATTCACACACACACACACAAACTTCCACCACACTGCGGATGTGTAACATTCCTCTGGCTCCCAAAAAAGAGAGAGAGAGAGAGAGAGAGAGAAAACAAAGAGGAGCGAAAACGCTGGCGAGGGAGGTGTTGGAGGAGAGACGGATGAACAGATCGCAGCTCTCGCTACCCTTCCTCTGTCAATCACTCTCCTTCCAGGACAGGTGGCCTCCATCAGGCTCCTTCATCTCTTCGGGTCAACAACATCTGAGCGGCATGTGCAACTGATTTATTATTCAAATAATTTTTTTCTTTTTTTACCCTCAAATTTACAGAATTTTAAAAAGACTCTACAGCACCACTTATGGCTTCAACCTGAAGGAGGGCTCTGTTCGTCCCACACGAGCAGAGCTAAACCTGTCGGAGCATCAAGCAGCAGGAGAACGGCTCAAACAGTAATCGGCAAAAAAATAAAATAAAAATATCACTGTGTTTGTTTTCTTCAGGTGAAAGTCTAGTTTTGTGATAATCTCTCCTAGGAACCATTCGTAGTGCGAAGCTGGACATTTACAGCATCTCAGAGGGTGGAATCGGCAAATGTTAAGTGCTTTTTCTTGAAACATGGCTCAAAATAGCTGAAGATAAGATTTGTTTTTGACAGCTCATGGATTCAAACAGACTAATCCTTTGAGATCTACCCCGTTAGGATATTACAGGCAGCTATAAACAAGGCATTATTTGCCTGTGAAAAACTCTAAATCCCCCTTCACTTCATAAAGAAGCAGTGGCCTGATGAAACAGCTAACCTGCGCTTTATTCATGACCCAGATCAAAGCCTCTGAAAAACAATGCACGGCTTTAAAGTGATATCAAAGAGATATTTTGACATTTAATGTCACAACATTAACAACCAGTGTGACACATGTTGCTTGCTGCTCTCCAGACGACATGAAAGAGGAAAACATTTTCTCTTTATTACTCAGAATTGGACTAATTCTGTAAACACAACAATCAGTGCTGCCGCAGTCAAACGCCGCATTAAACAAAGCTCGTTTGTGGGAGAAATGTGCTACACTGTATTGTTTCAGTGAAACAACTTGACATGTAGCTGCAAAAGGAAGCTGCAACAAAGAAAGGACAGTAAAAGAGGGATAGAGGATACAACGCAAAGAGACTGGCTAGTGGTGACAGGAGTGTTTTTATGCGCACACACACACACACACACACAGACCGGTGACCAGAGTGGAGATGTTTGATTTAGCAGTCGGTTGCATTTTGAGCAAAGCACGCTGCAAGTGAAGTGCCGTTTTAAACCAACAGAAAGAAAGAAGATCGTGGATTATTTTATGTTATTGCTAATCTTGAACTCATTTATAAATGGTTACATAATCAGGCTCCCCAGGTCCTCAGTAACTTTGCACTTGGCAATGTATGGAGTAACCTATTTGGAACTGCACTGTGCCTATAATCCTTAAAAGTGGAAAAACTTTTTTCTATGTGGAAGACCAACAGTGGAGTTGATCTTCACCTGCAGAACTCAAAGTCAATCCTGAATCCGGGATCATTTAAAGCTAAACTGCTTTTACATTCAGATCAGCCATCTAGTCCTGAAGGATGTGCTGCTTCTTGTTGTAGGCCTGATTTAGGCTTCTGCGTCGGGTCTTTGCGGGGAATACATACCTAACTGGAAATCCCCTCTGAACCTTACGGGGTAATTACAATCCTTGTGGGCTGCTTCAACCCGATGTGTAGTTATGTTGTAGGTTACCATGTAGGGTTCAGAGGGGATTTCTAGTTACGTACGCAGGCCCTGCAAAGACCTGATGACGAAGCATAATTCAAACCTTAGGCCGTAGTTACACAGGCTTAGAGACCAGTCGGTGACACCCTGGTACTCATCGTTGGCTAGGGAAGAATGGTGTTTCCCCATCCGGTTGGTGAGCAGTTGCCAGGGGAAATTGGTTGCAAAGATGTACACGTTTTCAATTTTTACAACCACTCGGTGAGAAATAGTGAGTATTTGCAAAGAAGTCAGCAACTTTTGCACATGTGCTGCTGAGTTTTAGATATTTTAAATGTCTATCTATGGCTCGGCACTGCAGGTCAAGTCAGGTTATGCACGCTGTGGTGTGTGATTTGAACAACATCCCGTTCTTCATACAAACAAACAAACAAAATAACAAAATAAACATCAAACAGAAAGGCCTCTATTCAACACATGACATTAAAAAAACCCAACTTTATCCCATAATAACCCAAAATGATGACATTTCATCAGGTGAGTTACCAAGAAACAGCATTGAGAATCGTTTCAGAGATCGCTGGCCATCACTGATAACATCATTCAAAGAGGATCGACAGAGACATGGTGGAAACCATTCATCAACCCAAATAATTAGGCAGCCAAGTTTAAACTTGCAGCTTTTGGAGATGTGTTATTTTTTGGATAAGTCTGACTTTGTACATGGATCTGATGTTTATGTGCAGAAATTCAACCACACCACACTGAGGAAAATCGAATTCAGGCTATTTTTATTACAATGGTGCAGGTGGACCGTCAACTTTTAGGAACTTAAAGAAATAAGCTAAAAGTAATTCAAGAGATAATAAAGCATCTGTTATCAGGATGATAAGGATTGGAATGATGAATAATTGGAATAATGATGCAAAGGATAGCAATATTAGAGAACATTCAAGTCTTAGAATAGCCCTCCCAGAGAACCACATGGGCTGTGATGGAGAAATATAACAGGTAGCTGCTCCGTAAGGTTGGACAAAAATAAAACTTGGGAGTTACAGACAATTTTAAGCAGTTCTGCAAGTGAAAACATTGTGAATGTGCTCCTCAGTGAAGTCACTGCTGGGTTTCCAGACACTACGTTGCCTTCGTTAGAGAACTACAGAACAATCAATGTAACAATCAGCGGAGGTGCCTCAAAAATGTTGATTTTCCACAAGAAGTCAACACTGACAAACATCCCACCAGTTTTAAGAACAGATGGAACCACATGAAAATTAATCCTCCTGTTTAACTCTGCTGGCAGAGTAAACACAGAAACACAGAGCTTTAACAAGCAGGCTCGTTTTTCAGGTGCAAAACTGAGACGTGCTGAACAGCAGGTTCTCACAGACCAGTATGAGTCCTGTTCCCAAGACTTGAGAAAATACTGGTGGAAAGAAAAAAGAAACACCGTACAGAGAATTCAGTTAGATACACTGAAACCTCCTTTCAACTCGCAGAATTGTCACATAACACAGAGATGAAAGCATACCTTCGGACTCACCAATAATTAACTAATCCCTATAAATTCTGTATATGAACATGCAGAATTTGTAGGCTGAGGACAAAATTGTTGTTTTCGGTCTGATTGCAGTCTGACTTATATTGACCAATCACGTCTGAGCAGGCTTTAGCTGCGTGCAGGCCAACAGTCTGTGTTGAGGGCCAACAACATGTTTGCTGGAATGTAATGCAGAGACCATCATCTATAGTCTGCTGAAGATTTAGCTTTTTTTTTTTCTTAAAAGGTTTGCATTCAGCAGCAACAAGCGCAGAAACAACAGAAACATCCAAGAAAAAACAGAGTCTCTGTTTTTGGAAGCAGTAAAAGTGATCACAGAGAAGAGGAGGGAGGTTTAATGAGCTGAGACTGAGCAGAATAATTGAGCTGATGTTGCCTGTGATGTACAGTTTTGTTTTTACTGACCAAAGGGGAGAAAGATGGCATTTAGCCATCCCACTGTTTCATCATTTCACCATGGATGATGGGCTATACAAATTGGGCACCAATGAATGGCTTTTAATAGGATTTGCTTATTGTGGACCCTTCCTTAGTGTTCACTTTGAGGTTTGACTTAAATGATTTTTTTTTTAAACCAGATACTATCTCTCCCAATATGTTTTCAGGGTTTGGAGTTAAAAAAAGAAAGAAAGAAAGAAAAAAGTATTACCTTTTTGATATATAAGCAATGAAATTTAATTCCTGTTTTACTTTCTTACCGGCCAAAATGTGAAAGTTCAACTGAAATCCAGCAGGGATGAAATGCCCAACAATTATTTTTAATTATATCATATTTAAGCCTTTATCTAGCAGTATAGTACTAACTTCTATAAAATTTATTTAAGGCAACATGAAACATGTTTTTACAAATTTAAAATGCCTCATTTCATTTTGATGAAACTGGTCCATTATGAGCCAATGAACTCGCTGGATTTAGTAGCAACACTTAGAACAGATCTGATGGATAGACTAATACTCTGCAGAAAGGATTTAACAGCCTCCTGCAGCACAGTCCCACTTTTAATTTATATAATGTCTCCTGACAGCCAGCAATCACATATAAAAACACTTTACAAATAACATTACTGCCTTTGCCTGTGAGAGAAAATACGCACGACTTTCGCTAATTTAATTCCAGACTTTCTAATACCATCAGAGGCCTTTTTGAGGACACTGCATTCAAAGCTTTTTCAGACTTTTCATACCTGCAGTCACCCAGCAGATTCCTGTCAGACTGGAAAGCGGTGTGCAGGGTAATAATTTGCTGTGTCCAGAGCTGTGGAGAATGATGGATAGAGGGAAGATGGGGGATGGGGAAGAGAGCGAAAGCAGCTGAGCCTCCAAACCGAATGAAATTCTCCACAGCTCCAGTAAAAACAGCAGGAGGGGGATGGAGGATGAGGGTGGATGGGAGGAGGGTGGCAATGCTGGAGGTACATGGACACATTAGCTGAACAGATTCACATTTGCTGGTCACCGTGCCGATATTGCACTCTAAGCTCGTCTGTTTGTGGCATGGAAACATGTTCAAATGGTTTGCTGTAAGTGATGCGACACAGAAACACAAGAACATGGGCTCATTTTGAAAAATGGGTAAGAGATTTAAGTACACAGCTTCTAGCTTTTTGTATAGAATATTATTATTTGCATAGATTATTATCAGGGGCCAAGCAGTAAAGCCAGCTGGGTACTGACAGTCTTTCTGCTTATCCTCTTTTATTTTTAGATTCTGCTGCCTTTAGGGTCTATCCACCTAGACCTCTATGGTGAAAAGTTTAAGCATTGCGCCCCTGATTAGAGACAGTCCCCTGATTCTTTTCACCATGTCCCTCAAGATCTCTAGATGGTCAAAGTTGTAGGTGCAGTTATGCACATTACTTATGACCCACATGCCCAATTTTCTATTACAATAAAGTGTTTAATTCATGAGATTAAACCAAATCCAAAGAACTCTGTTATATTTAATTATATACACACACACACAACGTTATTTTAAAATCTTCTCACAGGAAACACATTTACTACAGTCTCCACAAAACTGCCGTAAATGAACTCCAGAACACACCTCACAAAAATGATCAGCTGGATTCGTGATTTCCAAAAGCATTTGCTGAAAACATGCTGCTAAAACAGGAAGTGAGGAACAAAAAAATGTTGATGTAATTCAACAGAAACTGATCTAAGATCTCATATTGGACTTACCTAAACCAATACCTTTTCTGACTACTCAAAATTACCTGTAACGTGTATATTATTGTGTCTCAGAGCTCACTAAAGAGTTTGCAGACATAAGTTAAAAACAAACAAACAAAAAAAATACAAATATATGAATGAACTAATCCATGCAGAAGTCACATTGGGAAAAAACTGCAAGCAGAGAATATTTAGATTTTTCTCTTTGCACTATTCAATCATTTAACTATTGCAACTCTTGTAGTTTTGTAATTGAAATTTTCTCATTAATATGAACCTTGTAGGTTAGATCCCTCAAGCTTTAGGTCCACGCAGTTATCCTTTTAGATATAGTCAAGGTTACATACTACTTTTTTTTTTTTAAATCTTCATGCCTTTCGAGCCTTGGAAAAGCTCCAAAAGTCAGTCATCTGACACCAAAAACCACCGGGACTTTTACATCCAGGACACCTGAAATAACACCTCCTGTTTCTCAACTCCACTGCAGTAACATTTGAAAAACAGAGCTCTAAACTGAAAACAGCATATTTTAATTCCTGTGTAATATGAGGGAGGCAGAGACACAGACTAACAATTCTATATCTGTGGGAGATTTGTTCAAATAAGCCTATGTGCAGCATGCCTGCTGCATGCTTCGCTCGCATACAAGCCAAGTGACCCACACCTGTTAGTGCTGCTGCGCTGCAGTAAATGCAGTGGAGCCATTATGAAAGGAAACAGGCAACACGGAGGCCTGCCTGATGAGGAGAGACAGGTTGGGACTGGCCA
>VUQK01014387.1:24810-40074 GCA_015106715.1 Bujurquina vittata
TATCAACATAAACATGCTCGTCCGAGCTTTGGCGCTCGCGGGCTCAATAAAGTTCCGCCTGTTTTTGGCCAATAAACACCAAATCTGACAGGATCTCAGCCCCCCGAGACTTAAACCACTGAAGAACTGTGTGACTCAACAATCGATCGCTTCGCAACCGAGTAAATTTATGATGATTTCAGGCTGCGCCTTACCTTCAGTTCCGCACTCTCCGCCATCTTGTATTTCTTTGCGCAGGCGTGGTGAGGTGTTGTCACGTGATTGGGACGCGCAAAGAGCCTGCAGGAACGCGCATAGTGGTGCGTTCAGGAACACAAGCGAAGTTAAGAAAAAACAGCAGTGAAATGGAAAAAAGTATGTAGCCTAGAATACACCAGATTAGAATACAATAGAATAAAAATAGAGTAGAACAGGACAGAATGCTAGTGAATTGTTAAATGACAACTCCCCAGGTGAGGGTCCTGAGGGTCGTTAACCCACTACTGATCATGAGTCGTTCGTTACATGAGCCAAGATGTGAAAAAAAGTTGTGGGTCATTCCCATTGGGGCTAAGAAGTGAAAACCTTTGCAAGACATCGCTCCACCCCACCATCATGTGATCTATTGAGGTCACCTGAGGCAAGGTGGGAGTGGGGGTTGAAATGCCTGAGACGGGATCCCAGGACTACACTGTAGGTGGCTAATAGCTGGTGTTATAAGCCACCACCTCTGTCAACGATGGTCTTTCACAGTAGACATGGATGACCTCTTAATTCCTTTCCCAAATCATCTGTCTTCTCAGTCCAAAATGTGAACGTTGACATCCTTGAAGTTGTGTCCTTTCTCCTTTAAATGCAGGTGTACAGCTGAGTCCTGTTTAGGTGGTTCTCCCATGTTGTGTGCTGCGTTGTTAAGCTTGTGTTTGGGAGTTTTGTCTTTAGAATGAACCAGTACCCTTAGACAAAAACTGGTTCATCCCAAGGACAAAACTATCTGGTGTTACCGAGCTCATGCAATGGTATCCACCAGAGTTTTGTGTCTGTTTTAAATGGCAGGCTACTTGATCAGGGAAGATAACCATCCAGTAGATAAATGAGGATATATTTTCCAAAAAAGAATAACACTTCAAAGTTTTAATGTTTATTAGATTATCTTTTTTATTATTATTATTTCCACGTATTAAATGGTTAAAGGTAAATGATCAGATTCTCGTTTTGTTTGTTTTTTTCATTTTATACATCATCTTAACTGTTTTGGAAACAAGGTTGTGCTTTATTAGATTGCCTGATGCCTGTAATTATCCAAGAGTTTCTTTTATATTTGTGCACACTGTTGTAGTAGGAATGAAGAAGTCAATGTCTTCATTTGGAGAACAGTTCTTAGAATTTTGACTCATGCAGGCTCACATCTGAGTGTTGATAATAAATTAAATTTGCTGGTATGCATAAAATCAGCAGATTCCATCCACCGATAAGGCTTTGAATTCTCCAGATAAAAGCTTTGTTTTCTACTGGGGTGTTGAATGTCAGCACAAAACAGGTCATCTCTTTTTATAAAAGGTGACTCAAACAGTGTCATCTCATCCGTGTCTCAAACGCCAACTGTAAACTGTAAACCCATATCTTGTTTTGCATCCTTAAAACTGTGCCATCAGTTCCAGGTGATTAAAGTCCAGCAGCAGCAACTTGATTACAGATCTGGTCCAGACCAGTCTGCTATGTGGGTTAAATGGTTGTTGGGCAAAAATGACTTCAATCTAATATTCCAGCCAGCATGTAATCAATTCCTGGTAATATAAAATCATTATTGTCTGGAAGATTAGAATAAGTCTGAATGCATTCACTCTTCTGTATTAAAGTCCCAATGAAATAATCCACTGCACTTGTCTTATAGTGAACAGTAAATATAAGCCTACGGTAATCTTTCTTTTCTCGTCTTAATGAGCCAAGCCTGTTTAAGTTAAAGTTTAAGTTAAAGTTTCCCTTGTGTCGACATTTCTAAAGCATGCTTCATGGTGAGGTTCAGAAAAGCTGGATCAAGGTTACTCTAAAAGTTAATACAACATTGACACTAACTGGCTTGTTTCATTTCAACCCCAATAGGCACCAAATTAATGCCTTACAACTAAAAAAGTTGAATGTTTTCTAACAGAAAGTTCTTGTTTGTTGAAACAAAGATTCAGGCCTTCTGATCTGGCAAATAGCCGACTAGAAAAGAATCCACTGTCTACTGAATTTGATATAAAAGATAATTCGGTGCTGTGTGTGTCGTGTTTCAATTTATGTGTCCCAAGTATGACCCTTTGTTTACTTCATTTATGTCAGTATAGCCCTGTGGAATAAAAAAATGACCCACCTCTATCTTGTGCTGTTCCACAGTGTTTATATTAGTTGTAAACAGCAGCCTCAGCTTTAGCCCATGTTGTTCCTGTGCTGCTCAGAGTCCCGACAACATCTCAAAGCAACGTTTAAAGCAAAAAATTGGAACTCTAACATGAAACAATAACTACAGTATGACTGTGCTGGATTTTAGATATTGTTAGCCTAATAGCATAATCGCCTAAGTAATATTTGGCATATTTTGAGATACCTGCCTAATTCTACTCTGCTAATAGGGTAGATTCATTCAGATAGATATCTCAATTTTGGCCAAAATATGACTTAGGCGATTATGCTATTAGGCAGACGATATGACCTGTTGCTATTAAACTGAAAACAAGTTTAAACACTCTGAAAGTTGAATTTTATAATCACATAAATCACAACAAAAAGACCAGGACAAGTTGTAATATTTTAATGACACGAGTGTACCATAGGTGTCCTTTAAGGCAGCAATGTTTTCATGAAAATATCATTTTGTGCACAATTCTTAGAGAAATTAATGCATTATTGTGTCATAAATTTATAGGCAACAACTGCCGCAGCAAAATAAATAAAAATTATTAATGCTCACGGCTGCTTAAGTTCATCAGTAGTAATAAAGTTAATATATAATATAGAAATTAAAAAAGATGGACGTTTACTTTTGATACTTTGCGTACTTTTTTGTGTGTGCAATAAATTCACAACTCACATTATTACTTATTTCAATACCACTTATCATTTATCTTTGATCATATACTATTAATAATTTCACAGATTTTGTTCTTTGCTTATATCAGTTGGTAGCCTGAGTAAGTTCAGAATCCAGTCTGAGGTTTTTTCTGAATATATTCTCATATTTCAGCTAGCAGCTTTTTCTTTAGCTTTCATGACTTCACCTGCACGTGAAGCTCTAGGAAACATGTCAATTGCCACTACAGAATAACCTGAGTTACAGTCTTCCTGAATGGGCACTGTACATAATATGATTCAGAGCGACAGAACAAAAAGTGAACTTTATTTTAAAACACAGATAAAGACCATCAACACATTTGCAGGGGTGATGTAAAAGAATCAAGAAACGCAAAACCTGTTAGCGCGACAGCACGACTGTAAAAACAGATTCTTTATGAGTCCTGTTGAAGTGTGTGGCTTCTTAATTAATACACAATGCCCACTGTGGTGGTCACAGCTCCATCAAAATGAGCTTTGCAGTAATGTTGTTAGGGACTGCAGTTAAACACATTTTCTAAAAATTTTTGTACAAAATAATTCAGCAGTTCCTGCAGGCCAGCTCTCTTTAACTCACCACACCTCTGACCATACCCATACCCATTAAAAACTGACATTTAAATGATTTTTGGTGATCTTAGTTCAACATTTACAATACAAATGATCACTAACCAACCTCAAACTGTCACTGGTTCTTTGACACAGGGTTTTTAAGATTTTTGATATTGCATTAGAAATATGATTTATGTTCTGGAGTCCTAGTTTCCAGTTTAGCGCTTGTCCTGCTCTGTTATTTAGTTTAATTGTGAGTTACCAGCAAGAAACGCTGAGTATAAACTCTCAGTAATCCAGACTGTTCTTGAAGAACATCAGACAGTAATGTGGGCTTTAAAAATATCTCCGGCAAGATAGTGGGCTTCACAGGACATGGACTAAAGCCCTTCAAGGTGAGCAGTCAAATTATGACATTTATATACATATATGCAGTATTATGATAATCGCACTATAGAGATAGAGATATCTGTGGGAGCTTTTGAAGGGTAAGTTGAGGGAAAGACGTTGATAAAAGCAATGGAGAAAAGAAAAAGGCCTTGAGGATCAGGAGAGGGGCAAGGGGAGAAAGAAGTTTGAAAAAATAATTATTGGGGGAAAAATAAGGACTCTGAGGAGGCAAAGGAATGAATATTGGAAGAAAAGAAAAACACAGGAGAGGAATAGCAAGTTTCAAGAGCTCGGTCTGAAAAACAAAAGAAGCTGCAGGCTGTTAGGAGGAAGTTGAAAGCTGTTTCAGAAAAAAAAAGTATTGGCTGCTGGTTGATAAGCTCCACCTTTCCTCTTTCCCCCTTATCTCCATTCCCTGCAATATTACTCTACCTTTTATCTTTCTCCCCCACCCAAATTCTCTCCCCTCCCTCTCTGTTATCCCTCCATCATTCCCTCCTTCACCCTTACTTCCATTCTTGCCACTCCCCTCAAATATTGCTCTAACTGTCCTCTTTCCTCTCCCCTGATAAACACAATCAGTCGGTTTCTGTATGTTTCTCCTTCTCTGAACAAGCACAGTGAGACCAGCACGTGTTGACTCATGCAAACCTGACACCAAGGGGACAGCAGAGTGAGCAGTTAATACTAAGTCAAGTGGACAAAGTGAAAAAGTGATCATTGCTAGGAGAATAGTAACCCTAACAACAGTGAGGGCTACCAGAAGAAAGAGGAAAAGGCAAAGTAAAATCCAGAGGCTCCAAGTTGGCTGAGCTGCCCATGCGGCTTTAACAGGAAAAACATTTTTTACATACCAGAGACAGACGTATAAGGGAGGCACCTATTAGGAAACGCTGGTTTATGATTAGGTGGGTGCAACTTTTGGGACCTTTGATCTGCTTGTAAATGTGACATGAATGATATAATACTTGTGTTATTGCCATGACCCCAAAATTTGACTGGTCCCATTCTACTTCTCTACTTTTACTCACACGAAGGCACATGAGCCTGAAAACATGGTAATTTCTGTGCCAAGTTTTTAAATGGATTAATTTATAATCAGATATGCTCATTTCCTGTGGGTTCCTCCTGCCTTGTGTTGGTCATCCTCGTGTCGCCCGCTGTAGCTGTCCTGGAAACAGCATCACTTCTCTGAGCACAATGACGGTGCTGAACCTGCACACCTGAGATCAGTCCCCTCAGAGAGACCCTGCAGGATTTAAACCCCAGCTCTTCTCACCATTTATGGTATTTTTATTTTCTGATACTGAATATTATTGTTTACCTAGCAGCATGGTAAATGCAGAACTTACGATTTAGGCTTGAACTAAATAAGTGAAATATGAATGCCATGATAAAAATTTGGGCTTTTGAGGGGAACTGTTGGTTAAGCCAGTAGGTGGCGCCCTATCATTTGAAATGAAGTGAAATCTAAATCAACATGAGCTAAGTACTCAGCTCAGTCCGCCTCTATAGCCTGTTTCCTAAGCAATACCATAGCTGTGTGTGCTGTAATGGTTCTTGTATTTATATACTGAACAAAAGGGGGGAAGAAAATCTGTATTACATCAAACACATTAAGCTTTATGCCCCAATCCATTACCAGAAATGGGCTCTTTTCCACATACAAAGAATCTATTGATTCTTGAAGAGAATCGGAGAGGTTTCATTATATTATTATGTATCGCTGCCATCTGTTTCATTGTTGACAACCAGTGATGGGACAGGTGTCCCCTGGCCACACATGATTATACAGGCAAATGATTAATCAGCAGACCAGACTGCAAATATTGCGAGACAATTGTCCAACAGGAGGATAACACGTTATTCTTCTTTTAGAGTCTTAGTGGACCCTTGTGGAGCAATGACATGTGGATAAAAACAGCTATGAAACATATCAGTATTCACAATTTCTCAAAATCAGTTTGTTCTGTATGAGAAACCAGACAGATAAAAACGGCTTATGTTCAAATTTTAACTGTACAAGTACTTCATTGGTGTAATTCCCTCATGTATGTCATGTACATGTATTGCACTTTTCTCCCCACTGCATTTATTTCAGTTACAGCTGTTACCTCTTTTTGAGATTAAGGGTTAATATATGATTCATTTACAAAGTGTTACAGACTAAAGTGCCCAAACAATTTAGCTGTGAAATGCTAATTACATAATGTAATATGCACACATTTCACATATATTTACATATCCAATGGACTCATTCTCATACAGCGCTTTTCTACTCTACTTGAGCACTCGAAGCACTTTATACAACTCACCTCATTTACCCACATTCACACACATTCACACTTCAACAGAGACAACTTGGGGTTGCCCAAGGATACTTTGGCATGCAGACTGGAGCAGCCAGGAATCGAACCACTGAGATGCCCCGCTCTACCTCCTGAGCTACAACCACCCCACTTAGTTCTGATTTTCTTCCACTTCACCAGTTCACTTATAACATATAATTTACTGCTATGTGAGAACGGTGTATTTTTTCCATTTATGTGTATGTGATTTGTTTCTAAACGAGTCATATACTGAACACACATCAGGAACAATGAAGTTGTTCTATACATTTTACAGTTGAATTATTGGAATTTTCTCCTGAAATAATTTTTTCTGCAACAAGTCTGTCTTCACATTCACAGGAGGTGCAGTTTACAGTGCAACTTTGGAGGGTTGCAGAGATATCCTCGATGATGAGACATTTTTTTAAAGCATTAGTTACCATGGATGAGGTCCTGAATGCAGACTATCCTGCACAGGCAAAGGAGGTCAAGAGGTCAGGGAGCCGCGGTGACTACAAAGAGGAAAGGAAAAGAGGCGCAAAATCTCCCCCAAAAACACACAAAGCAACCAGAAAGGGACGCACAAGGACTGCACAGATATACAACGCAACAATAAAGAGACACAAAAAAAACATGAGACAAAATGACCATGATGAGTCACAAAATAACCAAAAACAGATCCAATATGATGACCAAGAGGTACAAATCCATCACAAAGAGCTATGAAATGATTTCAGAAAGACACAGATGAAATGCAGTCGACAAGGAGACACATAGTGACCATGAGAACATGAAAAATATCTCGAAGGACAACATGATTAAAACCAGACACTACATGTTAACAGAGAGGAGAAAATAGAACATTTATCATCCGTAGTTATTTTGTGTCCAGGTTCCCGCTGTCACATAATCCATCCATTCATATCAGACTTAATCAGCGTTCGCTTAATATTACAACAGCTAAATAAAACTACAGTAAAGCAGCCAATCGTTTCCACCACAGCTCTGTTCAGCTTTGCTGGGCCTTGTTAGTATTCAGAGGGAATGAGCTTTGCCATGCAGGGCAATTACGTTCACAGAAAATTAACATTCATTGTGTCTCTGTGACATTATGTGAGTATCTGCTTCAGCATCCAGGGACTGAGAGCTGCGTAATCAATATCTATTAGTCCTCCCATCAGAGGAATTAGATTTCATTATTAGATCAGCCTGCTCCCCTGACTCCACGTCAAACATTATAAGTTGACTGGACATGTCATGCACCGATGTCGCTGCCTAATGAAAGAGATCATGTTGAACTCAAATACAATAAGAGGAAATATGACCCACCTGACGAGCAGCTATTCTGCGTGGAGGCCAGCAGGTGTCAGGCTCACACCGGCGAAAGAAACAATAGAGTAAGGCTACAGGGCAAAAAGTGGCTTCATATTTTATTAATGTGGGCATGGGTGCATACAGAATTTGATAAATTTGTGGGTAAACTGAGTCAGAAACCAGGATTTGTTTCTGTGAACCACAACTGTGTGAACAGCAGTTTGCACACATTTCACTGACATGATGGGAACGTTGTGTTGGTTTTGTCTCATGACAGAAAACCCTGGCACAGAGAAAGTGATGGACTTGTGAGATAAAAATGACTTCAGAGTTTCTATGACACAGCACTCAGTGAAAGAAAAGTCTTTTATTGTTGGATGTGAAACCTGAAGAGGCTGTTGAAGTAAGTGCTCACGATTATGTGCTCTGTTTAAAACATAAATATACTCGTAGTTTTGATGAAGGAATTTGGTTTGGGACGCCATGGTCAAATCCAGAAATTGTGCCCATTTAAAGTGCTTAATAAATTACAGTGTTACAAATCATCTAAACAATAAATTAAACTGAGTACAGATAAATAACAAGTATATGTAAAAACCTCAACATATTCAAATAAGCAACAAAAATCTAAATAATGATACATTTTTAACTTAATATCACAATTGTACATTGCACATCGTCACATGATATATATATATATATATATTTATATATATATACGGTATGTATATAGTGTTTTTTTTTTCTTTTCAGAATAGCTAAAGAGCAGACAGCTTTTAGGTGAGACTCCTCGGTTTGAGCTTTGCAGCTTCACATCTACAATCCTGCGATTCACGACGTCAACTCCGTGTGGAAGCAAACCCCAATCTCTTTAACGCAAGAGTTCAGTTTTCTGAGGAGACGTCAAATCCTTCTCCTCCGAGTCTCGACGTGTTCACCCAAGTCAAGTACTAAAATCAGCAGTGTATCTGTACAGCAGGTTGGTACTCCTCGGTGAGAGGTGAGCGCTCTTGAGGCGAGCCTGTGTGTATATATGTGTGTGTGTTGTTTTTTTTTAAATTTATTTTTAATTTTTTTGGCTGTGCTGGGGTCAGGTGCTGTGTCGTGCCAGGCACTAGGGAGGCAGCAGCGGGGGTTTGAAGGTACAGGCTCCGGTACACTGACGAGGGGTGAGCATCTTGCAGGAGAAATGGTGAAGGGCGTCGTGAGCTTCTGGGGAGGAACGAGTCCATCAGTGAGAACATGCCGCAGAAACACAGACAACAACCTCACAAATTACTGACAAATTCATCAGGCACAACTTGAATCCCCCCCCCCTTCCCAATCTTGTAAAGAGTTACAGTCCTGAAACAAAACTCATATATTAATTTTTTTTCATGTTTGTTTTTGCTTGTTGTAAATGTTCCTCCTGTCCTAACATGACTTCAGCGTAAGTGAAAGGAGACAAAATCCTCTAGTCCTATTTACTCTTTGTTTTCATGAGCTGGGCTTCCCACCAAATGTGGCACAAACTTGAAGAGAATTAATTAGCATTTCTGTTAATTAAATGAAACAGTTGGTGGAGCTAACTCTCCAATTGCTGCCATTAAACCGCTGCAGAAGAAGAGGAAGCAACAAAATGACGTAATTAGAAAAGCAGCAGTAAAAGCTCAAATCTTGGACCAAAAAAAAAAAGAAGCAAAAAAAAAAAAGGGTGGGGGGTGGAATAAAAGGCATTTCTACTCGTTTCATTTGTTTACTTGAATGTGGCCACATTCCCCTTATTGCTTTATGCATATTATGCCATAATTTTCATTATCTTCAGCAGATGTTGAAGTCACATGCTTTATGACATGGTGTATTTTATCATTTCTATCTCACCTTTATTAATACACCTTTTCCATTTTGGCCAACAGTACAGTAGAAGTGTTTTTTTGTGCATTTGCAGCTGGGTTTGTTTTTTCCTGGCACAGATTAAATATGTAGAAAATCAGGTGGATGGAAAATAATAAAGACACAGTGTTTCTGTGCTGAGCTGTGGTGGAGGGTCAGCAACAAAAAGGGGAAAATAAGTTGTAAATAAGGGCCAGTTTGGAAGAGAGACTCTTTATTCGGCTGCTGCCTGCTGCGGCTTTTTGATCAGTTACACTGAAATTGCTTGAAGAGCAAATCCCTTAAAGCCAGAACCATCAGGAGGAACACAGCAGTGTTTTAATGTGGCCATGTGAGTACTGCCATGAGACTGTTTTGAAAATCGTAAACCGACCCATAATTGTGTTGTTTATTTTTTCCTGGAAATATTGTACACTGACCACAGGAGATGTTTAATAAAAAGTTACACTTGCATATTTGGGATTGTAGGCAAAGATCACACGTGTTCCTTCTTGGACCAGATAAAATTACCTTTCAGCTTCTGCTGTATTGCATAACGAGCCTTTCTCTCTTGGTCCAACTCGCTGCACAAAGTGTCTATCAAAAACATGAAATGAATAAAAATAATAATAAAACAAACGGTCAAAAAGAAATAAAAAAGATTTCCAAAAAGAAAAAAAAATGTAAGCTGCTGGTGGAGCATGTGAGGTAGAGGAGTGTAATGTATGCTGCTTGCCCCTATGGTATTTAGAGTGACCCCTCTGTGTACTTGAACCCTGTATTTAAACTACTGTAACACTAAACCAATCCTTTAACGGGTGGCATTAGTTGCTGTCTACTGCATGTAACCGATACAGCACTACATAATGGTCTGTCTATTCAATTTTCCAGAGCATGATTTAGGAGAAAATAGCCTTTGGAAGCAAAACAATGTGGTTTCAATTTCATCTTTTGATATGTAATAATTTACTGAACTGCGGGAGACAAAAATATATGAAATTTACAGGAAAAAGCCTGGACACAAATTGCCGATATTTCAATATGCAAGTGTCACTTTTCCTTTCTTTTTTAGTTCAGTGTCTAGTTGGTTCAGATGGATTGCAGTGGCTTACGCTATTTGAACGTTTTTGCGGTTCAATCTTTTTTCCCCCCTCATAAACTTAAAGAGCATTGATCTACATCTGCTTTACAGTCAGAGTCTACAGAGGCACGGAATATATATAGAGAGAGACAAACCTCGAACAATCTGCAGCTGCTGGACCATTTCCTCTCTGTAGGACAGCTCGCGCTTCATTTGATCCTGAAAATTATCTGAAGAGTACCGAAGGCCACATCAGATTGGAAACTCTCTGACTTTGTGGGGATAAATTTAAAGACACAATCCAGGATTCAAAGGAGAAATATAACTCCCTCTCCTCCAAACAGTTTGCACAGCACAGCCTTTTCAAAAATCTACGCAAAGACGCAAAATGTGACTCTCTCTGTGACTCTGACTCACAAAACACATTCATGTTGGTCCCACCTTTTAAATGCTGGAATTCTCGCTCCAACTTCTTCCTCAGCTCCACTTGTTCCACGAGCTGCTTCTGCAATTCCTCTGCAAATAACCATTAATAATCACCACAAATGAGCACCTTTTTCCTTCAGAAATAGTACAAAACAACCAAACAAAAACATTTTCCTCCTCCTGACTCTTCCTTCATCTAAACCCCACCAGTCTGATTCCACTTACTATGATATATTCTTGAATTTTTGCACATAAAGATTTATGTGAGCCGACTTCAGGTGCGTTTACACCCTTGATAACAACCATTTTCACTGTTTTTCTTTCGCTTGCTGCCACAGTAATTGCCATGCATCGCCTGGAGGTGGAGACGATAATAATGGAGTCCCAGGGTTTTTCCAAGCGTTGTAAAATAATTAGCTGCCGTGCCTCGGGGTTATGGCTCTGTTCGTTAAAATATTAATAGCCTCTAAACGATTTCCTCTTATAATAATAAGTCAAAACTCCTACATCTTGTGATTAAGTGGTTAACAACTATGGAAACACTTTAGGGCTAAAAAAAATGTAAATGCACATTTGGATTTTGGCACGTCATCTTTAACAGGCTGGGGTATTTAGCTCCATTTAAAATGAGATGGAACTCAATGTTTAATATTCATTTAATAAAGATACTATATTTGAAAGTGTTTCTGGTCTAGTTAGATTTAATGATGAATAATCCAGACCATTTTGTAAATGACGGGCACTGCATAATCAGACTGAGCTTGTTAAAATTTAAAATAACAAAAGGATTTTAGTGGCAGTGCAGGCCCGGCCTGCATTTACATGTCCTCTATGTACTCAAATTACAAAATTGGGGTAATAATTACTGGCATTTACTATCACCTGCTTCACCTTTTCTCTCTTTTATTTAATTTTGAGCTTGAAAGAGGCCTCTTACCTTTAGCCATGTTCTCCAGATCTCTCTCGTGCACGCTGATGTCGATGCGTAAAGCTCCACCGGCTGCGCACAAATACAATAAATAAACAGACGATGTTTAACCTGTTTACCTGTATAACTGCAATACTGTAAAAGGGATACTGACTAAACACATTAAACCAACACGGAGCAATAAAATGTGGCGTTTTTAAAATAAGTAAATAGAATAAAAACAGATAAGAGGATGATTAATGACCTTGTCTGTCCTTCTGCTCCTGATAGGGCGCTGCAGAGCGCTGGCTCGGGATCTCAGACACGTGGTGAACACCTGAACACGAACAAGCCACAAACATTTTCAGCTGAAGGACACAAGAGTTTGCATTGATAAGCTCGGCGCGCACTGGTTCGGTAATTACCGCTGGATCTGCTCAGTTGTTTGGACCCAAACGTGGAAGGCTCGCTAAGAAGCGCGCAGCCGTCCTTTTCACGAGCGTACACCTGTAAATGAAGCGCAATCGCCTTTAATAGCGGGACACCAATTATGTGTCACTTGGCGCACAGGGTTTAGGCTATTTTTTTGTCTCCAAAAACTAAAAGGAGTGATTTGGTTTGTGAAGATGGTGAAAGGATTCCAAACTGAAACGAGGTTATTGAAGACAGTGATGGGGGACTGTGCAGTTGGAAAAGCATTTTCATTTGAATAAATATTTTTTAAAAATCTGTGCACAATAGGATGTTGTGGCTAAATCAGCCTTCTTGAAAATGAAGAGGGGCGATACACTGGCAGAAAACCGAAGTGTTTGTTTATTGGAAAATTGTTCCTTTAACTAAATTTAGAAAGGGAATCGAAGGCCTTGACACTTCGCCCAGGCAGTTTAATAGCAGGGGCTTCAAACACTCTATAATAATCATTATTACTAATATGTATAATATATAATAATCCAATATCTACTTCTGAATTTTCCTTTTTTTTAATCTTTATTAGCCTAAACTATTTTATAGGCTTCCTGTGCACTCTCTGATTCTCTAATCATATTTTCTACTACTGTGACAATTGAAGTCGCCCCAAGGGGATCATTAAAGTTTCATTTAATCTAATCTTACTTCATGAAGAGGGGAGCCATTACGCATCTGTCTGTCCTCGTCCGATGACCCAGTGTGAACGGAGTCCTCCGGTGATGCTGCCACTGCCACGGGGCTGGAGGCTGCATCGGGCTGCTCCTGACTCTCCTCAGCACCGGGGGAGACCCGTTCCAGCGCAGGGGAGTCATGATGGTCCCTTCCCGGCTCATCTTCGTCTTGTCCCCGGTTGGACTCCACGTCCACGTCCGGATCGTCGTCGTCGTCGTCCACCACGCTGTCTCTGTCCGGTGATATTGATCTGTAGCTGGAGCTCTCGCTGATAAAATCCGGGGACAGGTAGCCAGGGCGCAACCCGTAGGTGTCCCGGTTGCCGTACAGTTTGGCGATGGTCTCTGCGTCTTTGACAACGGGTCTGAAGGCTGAAATGTAACTGATTTTCCTCTGCGAGGTATCGTCTCCGGACTTGTCGTCGTCGTTCCTGGTGGAGGAGGACTGGGAGCTGGGGCAGCGCTCTCCGCCGTCCTGCTGGTGGTGAGGGTGGTGGCTGGTGTCTTTGGGTGTGTTTGCGCCCCTCTCGCTTTGGTCCGATAATTCGAGTTCGGCCTGTCGGACGCTTAGCAGTTCCGGAGGAGGTTTGGGTGGAGAACCCGGGTAGGGCGGCATTGGTAGGCCGCCAGCTGTAGGCCAAAACATGGGGAAAGCGGGATAGATCGGGTCCTTTGTGCCAGGCCAAAACACACCAGGGACGGTGTTTTTGTTCGCATCAGGCACCCCGTCGCTCTTTTTCTGACACAGCCCATAACTGGGGAAGGCATAGGGATGGTGAGGGAACAGGGGTGGGGGGATTTTCTGAAGCATGCTAAAGCTCTTGCTGGGCACTGGGATGACCGGGTAACTCCGCTCGCCCCTCGCCAAACTTAGGTTATTATTTCCTTGATCCTCGTCGCAGCGTAAAGTTTTGTGAGGAATCTCAGGGGAGCTGGTTTGAACCAGGCTGGACGAGGCCTGTGGCTTCATCGGCGAGGACATTCTGGAGCTGCTCATAGGCAGAGTCCTCTTTCTGCTCCCTCCGTTGAACATGGCCTTTACATCCTCCCATGCATGGCAAACATCGTCATTTGTTTTTTTTTCCGTCAATTTCAAGTGGCGTCTCCATGAATTGAAATTGGCCGCGTCCGGCTGCAGATACTTGGATTCTGGGGTGCGATGAGAATGGAAAATAAATTTATTTGGAGAGAAATACATGTTGCAAAAGCTGCACTTGATGCACTTTGCTCTGGAGCTGTTGTATCTGGCCGGTATAAAGCTGCCTCTGCAGCCCCAGGCGCATTCATGAGACACATCAAATGCGAAATTTTCTGGTAGCTTTGGAGGGCTGTGCGCTCCCAGGAAGGACTTGCAGAGCCTCTCGGCCTCCCTTTTGGTGATCATGCCGCAGCGCCTGGAGGAAATGGGCATAGCCCCGGCTCGCCGCAGGAGCTCCAGCTGCACTGGTGTGCACTGCACACAGGTGATGCCCAGAGCTACCCGGCGGTTGTGTATCTCGTTGTAGCTGTAGTTTTTCAGCAGGGTATTCGAAATCTGCGCCAGACAGAGTCTCTCCTTGCCGTCTATGACCAGAGACACGATCGGCACCCCGTACAGGGATGTCTCACTCACTTGGTTTGGTTTGAGGGGTCCAGGGCCGGAAAAGCTCTGTGCGTCCTGCTTCAAACTCGGGGAAGAGCTGGCGTCTCGTCCCGCGTCTCGAAGCTGTCCGGGCATCGAATCCATCCCTGGAAACCTGTCAAAGAGAAAACTGGAGTTAACCGGAGGCCTGTTTGAAAAGCGTGCAAACTACCTTCGCTGCTATTTTAATCTTTACTTGATTTTGTTTGTGAAAAAAGTGTCACAAAAAAAAAAGAAAGAAAGAAAACTTTAAATAAAAGCAAAAATTAAAATTATATTTATCAAGTATTTTTTCTGTATTATTTTAATCCATGAAATAGTAAAAGTAAAATAATATATGCATAAGTGATTATTATTATTCTCATTGGCTCATAAATATGAAATAATCGTAGAGGGCCTTTCAATGATGAGTCTGTAATAATAATAATAATAATAATAATAATAATAATAATAATAATAATAATAATAATAATAATAATAATAATAATAATAATAATAATAATAATAATAATTCATCTTATTATGAAATCCAAATTTTATTGTGCAGTTGATCTTTGTTTTTATGTGCTGTCAGTTATAGA